>PISW01011176.1:0-42965 GCA_004023785.1 Mungos mungo | reverse complement strand
AAAAAAAAAAGATCTTTATGTAACCTATTCAGAATTAACACAGAGAAAATTCTCAATACTCTTTATTTAAAAAATCTGAAATTAGAATCACACCAACCATATAGCCTTTTTATTTAGATATCAACATCCAAATTTATATATGTGCATGTAAACAAATAAGTGTGTGTGTGTATACATACATAGACTAATATACATACATATATGCATATATATGTATATATACACATAAATATATACAGACTTATATACACACACACACACACCACACACTTAGGTTGTAAGTGATGAGGGCAGAGGACACAGAATAGTGGGCTATCTTTTGAGATATCAGGTAGAAATTCCTAAGGCTGTTATATGTTTTTCTCACATTTATTCATTCATCCTTACTTTCATTTATTCATTCCTAAACTCATTTATTTAATACATAATCAATAAGTACATGATCATTTAGGTCAGATATGGGATAGGCTCTAGGAATAAATAATGTTATCCTCTTTGTACTAAAGAGGGAGGAGTCAACTTACTATAAACAGAATGACATATTAGATACCCAGGAGGATAAAAAGAGGTATATAGAGCTTATCTTCTTCTTAAGAGAAAAGTTATTTGCTAATTAAATTGCTTACATGAAATTTGCATTGTTTATTTATTTATTTGTTTATTTATTTAGTAGGCTTCATGTCTGACATGGGGCGTGAACTTATTTCCCTGAGATCAAAAGTCAGACACTCCACCAACCAAGCTACCCGGGCACCCCAGCATTGCTCTTTCAAAATAGGACTTTCATGAGCTTTCAAGGGACATTTGAATCTCATTAGATGTCACTGCAGTACAAAATGTGATAACTGAAAAATAAAAACACAATATAGAGAGAGTATAAGGAACAGAATAATGACATAGAAGTCACTTAATACTGCTACTTGGTTTATTTGAGAGGGATTCCACACCCCGAATGGCCCTTAATTAGAGTATCAAATGTAAAATGTATATTCACAAGCATTAGCTAATATAGTTCCTTGACTCATCAAAGATGTTTATCAGAAATAGAATATAATACCATAAGCATTTTTCCCTCTTTCTCTTCTTAATGATATTTTTCAGTAAATGTAGTAAAGTTCTAGATATCCAATATACATTTATAAAAAAAAAACTATTTGATGCAGGAATGGATCAATCACTCTTCATCTTATTTCCTGCACTGACCTGCTGATTGAGTTGTCCTATGTCAAATATTTAATATTGTGATCAAGAACATTGGTCTTACCTTAATGGGAGCAGACAGAAAGGTATGACTAACCTAGCACATTTAAATTGTTACATTTCTTACTATCACTTAGTGCTTCATCCATGAGGGAGGCCCTGTGGAATGGCATGAACTATCAATTCAGTGTTAGTCATAGCTTTTGCCCTTAACCCCAATGTATAGTTACGTAAGCTGATGAGAATTTGAGAATTTTTTGCGTTAGGCCTGAGAATTAAACTGACATAAAACAGATTAGCAGGAGAAAAGCATAGAAATTTATAAAAGCTTTGTGTGATATGGAAACCCTCATAAAAAAAAATGAAGACCCAAAGAAAGGGTGAAACCTATGTACTTTCATATTACATTGAACAAAAAGAAGAAATTGTGGGAAAGTAAACTAAACACGGAGGCTAAAGGAAGATAAAAGTTATTTGAACAAGATTTGTTTGTATAGGATTCTCATGGCTTTGACTAACTATTGAAGAGTGTTTCTTTTCTCCTGATACAGGATAGGCATCTTTAATATGGGAATTTTTATCTTCTGTTTTCAGGAAGAAAATGAGAGATTAGAATGCCTGTCTTACACCTGCTGTTTTTTAAGTGCCTTTAGCTCAAAATAATCCTTATGTCAAAGTGGCTTATTCTACCATGTTTCAATTATATTTTCTTCTTTTTCTTTTTCCTCCTCTCCCTCCTCCTCCTCCTTTTCTTCCTCCTCTTCCTTCTTCTTCTCCTTCTCCTTTAAAATAAGCCAGAAATATGGTCTCATCTAAAATCCAACTCAATAGCCTACTTTTTCCTCACTCACTGGGTTCAGAGTCCAACCTCAAATGTATATTCACTCATCATGAATTCAACCAAATTTATAAATCCTACTATTTATTGCTCTAGGCACTGAGGACACAGGTAAAACAATGACCTTCACATAAGGTATTTATTTAGACACTGTCACTCGAAATGGCAAGATGAGAAGAGAGAAAAACTCAGAAAAATCTTCTGAAACTAGAGGAGATCTGCATTCCAAGGAGAAAAAAAAGTTTTAATTTCCCTTATCCTGTCGACTTTGAAATATGGACTGAAAGCAGGAAATATCATAGTAAACTAAATTCAAAAGGATTCCATGTTTTTTTAATTCTCAAGATGCTAAACCAAAGTTGAAATTGTGTTACTTGCTGCTTACACATTGCTAGTGCTTCTACTTCTCCTTCCTTGTTCAGGGCTTTCCACAGCCTCTAAAAATGCTACTGAAATTTTGAGCAAAGAATGATTTAATCAAAAAGTTAATAAAATATATTAATATATGTTTACGATAATGTTTGATTATTCTAAGAATTCTCCTTACATGCTAATATTCACTACATCCATTTTAGCTGTTTTTTTCAAATAATTTTGCTAAATAAAAAAAGGACTAGAAACTCCAATAGCTTCAATATGGTAAAAGGAAATCCAGTAGAATAGACATTTTTTAAGTTGATTTATTTATTTTGAGAGAGAGAGAGAGCAAGAGAGAGCACACACACAATGGGGGAGTGTCGGAGAGGGAGAGAAAGAGAATCTTAAGCACTGTCAGTGCAGAGCCCAAGGTGGGCTCAAGCTCAGGAACTGCAAGATCAGGACCTGAGCTGAAACTAAGAGCTGGACACGTAACTGACTGGGCCACCCAGGTTCCCCCAATAGAAGAAATATTTTATGAAGTAACTATCAAACTATTAAAAGTATATTGAATCTTAAAATTTATGATATAGTTTCTTCTGCAAATAAAATCATATTTCCTGATATTAACCTCTCTCTTATCAGAGATGGAACTGACAGAAGTAATTGACATAATTAAGAAACACAACACTTTTGTGAATTTCTTAGAGAGAAAAACCCCACCCCAAAGCCAAAAGAATTCCTTTGAATTCTAAACTAGTTTCCAGTTCAATGTATTCTCCTTGTTCCAAGTTCTGACCCTTAGATATTAGTCTTTTGAATGGCATAAGAACTGAATATTAGAAGGACTGATTTAAATCTACCTTCTCACATAATCTCCACTGGATTGACATAAAACATCAACCTGTTCTCAGACTTGCTGAGGCAGAGTTCAAGAGAGCACTGTCTTTTAAGAGTGAAATTCCCATTTGAATTCTCTTTTAGCATAGATACATTAAGAGAAAGGTATTGGACACATCGCTTATTAGATCTAACAATGCCTGGTTTGCTGAACTCAGAATTCTCAAGGGACTATATTTAAGAATAGAGAAAATAAATGCAGCATATTATTAATTCACCCTCCTGCCAGAATGTACAAGGAAGTAGATAAATGTGTATAAAACTATATAAAGGGTTACAAGTCAAACTAATTAAATTAATAAAGCAAGGGATTTGTTATTCCTTAATTAATGGAACTAAGCCCCTATTACCTTTTTCATCCCCTCTTAGCACTAAAAACCTATCAGTTTGGGCCCTTTTCATCAAAAATATCTCTCTGTTGATTTCTAAGTCCAAATTTTGCACATTTAAAACACTATTTTTCTGGACTCGGTTTTAAGTTCCTTGAGGGCGGGATAATATCTTTTCATATTTGCCAATATACACTTTATTTTATTTATCTATTTTTTTATTTTTATTTTTTATAGTTTATTGTCAAGTTGGTTTCCATATAACCCCCAGTGCTCATCCCAACAAGTGCCCTCCTTCATGCCCATCACCCATTTTCCCCTCTCCCCCACCCCCATCAATCCTCAATTTGTTCTCAGTATTTAAGAGTCTCTTATGGTTTGCCTCCCTCTCTCTCCTTAATTATCTTTTTCCCCTTCCCCACCCCCACGGTCCTCTGTTAAGTTTCTCCTATTCCACATATGAGTGAAGACATATGGTATCTTTCACTTAGCCTAACACCTTCGAGTTCCATCTACGTTGCTACAAATGGCCAGATTTCATTCTTTCTCGTTGCCATGTAGTACTCCATTGTATCTATAAACCGTATCTTGATCCATTCATCAGTCGATGGGTATTTAGGCTATTAGTATGATTTGGCTACTGTTGAAAGCGCTGCTATGAACATTGAGGTACATGTGCCCCTATGCATCAGCACTCCTGTATCCCTTGGGTAAATTCCTAGCAGTGCTATTGGTGGGTCATAGGGGAGTTCGATGGATAGTTTTTTTAAGGAACCTCCACACTCCAATGTACACTTGAAGCTGCTTAAATTTAAACACTTTAAACTTGTCAAACTGCACTTTAATCCAAGCCCTTTTTTCCTATTGTCAAAGGTGACCTATAACCATGACACAAATGCTTGACTCTTACATGTTCCCCCGGGGAGAGACATATTCTATCCCACAACTCGTTAATTCTGTACTGAGTTCCGTTCTTTTAGAGCCTTTACATTTGTTTCAAAGCTCCTTAATAAATGCTTCACATTTCACCCAAGGTGGGAAATAAATTCAAAATGTATTTTTAGTATCTATTAGTTGTTCTTAGAGAGTTTGGGTAGAGGAAAAAAGTAACTAAGGCTTAGAGATAATCTGAAGATTTCTTTACTTCTGGCTCTTGTTCACATAAACAGATAATTCAAAGTGGAAACCAGACACAGAGAAGACCCCCAATCTCTCCACATCATAAACAAAGCTCATGATAACCATCAGAGATATATTAGGGAATTTCATAGCTGTGTGCTTATTTCAATCAAACCACCTAGAGTAAGTTCATAAAGAGAGTAATATGACTTGGCATTTCTAATAGTAACTTCTCAGGTACTATGCTACTTGGGAAAAATCTATTTTGATTTGTGTTCAGAAATAGTGTTGGAAAAGAAACTCCGGAGTCCGTGAGGTATGAGAGATCTGGAAATGTTTCAGTGTGAGGAAGGAAAATAAATTAATAGGAACAAGAAAAAAAGATAGGCATAGGCTACAACAATTTTTAGATCTTGAGAAATATCAAGAAAAATAACTGGACAGAGAAGGGGAAGGTGGCTAAAATCAGGGCAGCAGGTCCAAAAAGAGCCAGAGACACAGTCATATTATTGGCAAAGAGCCACACATTCTAATACTTATTAGAGCAAGACACTCATTTTAAATCAATGTGCATAACGAACCAAATCTGCCAGGCACTAAGTCAGTGTCTCTCAGACCCCAAACCACCTGTTCACATTCTGTTTTGTAGTATAGAGGCTAGCACTCTAAAACATTTCTCCTGTGCCAATAGGGAGTTACAGAGAAGGAGCTGACACACTTTTACTTTAAAGAGCTGCATAGTAAATAGTATAGGGTTTGTGGGCCATTTCATTTGCTCTTGGTTACAACTGTTCAACTATATTTGTAGCATGAATGCACCCAGTAAGTAAATAAATAAACATGGATGTGTTACAGCAAAGTTTTATAGACACTGAAATTTTAATTTATATATATTTTATATACATTTATAAAATATATAAAATATATAATTATATATTATATATGTATATATTATACATGTAAATAATATATAGTATTTATATGTATATATATAAATAAAATTATATAAAAATATATAATTTATATATGTTTTAAAGTTTAAATTTATAATATGTAAAAAAAAATTATTAACTCACTAGACTACAAAAACACGAGGGTGAGATTGGGCCCACAGGCTACAGTTTGCCACTCCTTGCGCTAGGTCAGTATGGAGGACAGGGAGAAAGGGTTTGCTGCTGTTTGCGTGTCTTCCAGCCTACATGACTCCAGAGACCATGCTTCACCCGTGAAGTGGCAAACTGATCCCATACTTCAGTTGTTTGCTTGATCTTGCTCTCTGCCAAGCAGCTTCATTATGCTTTCTTAGATCTACTAGAACCCATCCAGTCACACTCAAGCCTTAGCTCCACAGTGCGCCTCCTTGGAGTTCTTGACAAGCACCTGCTGGGTGCTGCTTCCTTCTCACAGTTCTGGGTCTTGGATCTGTGGGCCCTTCCTTCAGGCTCCTTGGGAACCAGCATTCCCTGTTAAGCAATCCCTGCTCTGAGGTCCCTTAACCACTCCCTTGTTCCCTAAGCCCTTAGGATTATGGCTGCCTCTTGCAGTTACTATCTCTGTTTTAACTCAGTGTTTCTTTTCTGCTTTCTTCAGTTCTCTATCATCTATGTAGCCAGTTAGTTTATTAAAGTCTCTGTGTTGAAGTACCAATTATAGTTTCTATTTTCCTGACTAGATGCTGACTGATATAGTGATATATGTCTTCCCAGGGACATAGCCTATAGTACTCAGGCAGAATTACTGATTACTAGTTTGGGGTGGGTCATTATCTTACAGTTCTGATTATTTTCTTTCCTTCTAGAAGTTTCTGTCCCAGGAATATCAAAACAGGCCTGTTCTTGGTTCCTTAGAGATGCTCTAAATTCCATATCTCTCTCACACTAAGGCAAGTTAAATTATTCCAGTCACACAGTATCAATGATTTCTTTTCAAGACCCCAGGCATAATTATCTCCTTAATTATACAAAACAGAAAATTTCAAGCTTTTTATAACAATAACAACCATTGACATTTACTGACTTAACTATTTGCCAAACATGATGTTCAAGGAGAATGTACTTTTTGAATTAATTCTTACAGTAATCTGTGAGATAGATAATATGATTAATTTATCTTATATAGACTCTTTAGTATATAGTTAACAATTTTTCCAGTCACATATACAATAAATATCAGAGTCATCACCTAAATCCAAGTATTTTACTTTAGATTTCAGCTTTTTAATCACTATCATGTATTATCTCTCAATATGTTGACTGTTATGTATCATCCTGGTCCCCCTTTTAGTTTATCAAACTGATTCCCTTAGCTATGGGCTGTGATGACAGTTTTCTGGAAATTGCTCTGGGCTTGGAAGAACTGCTTCACTCAAGGTCATACTACCCAGAGACACCTGGTATTCAGGGTCATGCTTGCGGCCTCATCATAATAAGGAACACCTGTAAGGACCATACCATCTCAAGCTCTGCATGGGGTCAGCTGAGGCACTGAAGCCCCATTTATCCCCTGATGCAAACCTATTTCCTTCTCTTCTTTCCACAGCACTTGATCTGAAGAGCTTCTTAATAAATTTACTGGATGTTAGTCTCAAAGGTGCCTTCTGGGTAATAGTACATCCAAAACCCAAGTAATTTAAATAAAGCCAAATTTGTTTAACATAACTTAATACAGACATAAGGTTTATGAAGTAAGGAATAAAAATCTTATGATTAACATGTAAATGAATTAAGAATATTTTTAAAGTGCTAACCCTAAGTCAGTTATTAAGTTTGGTGCTGAACATATTTTCTCTAATATAGCCATCAAATAAAAAGAGCATCTTCTAGTTTCAAAAAAGGGTAAGTAACTTGCATATGGTTATAGTCAGTTATGAGGCTGGATCTGAATCCAAGTCTCTTAACTCCAAAATCTATTATACTTCCTATTGTATTCTATGACTATAAACCGGCTTGGTAAAGAAAGAAGACTATCTGTTTATGAAAGTTAAGTTAAACATACTCAAAACTCAAACTCAAATGTTTACTTGAATATAGCTAGACTTCATCTGGTAGCACTGTAAACACTTACATGGCCACTATTTAAATAAAAAGATCTAAAAATTTAACAAAAATTTTTGTTAATTTATTTTCCAGAATTGAGAGAAAAATGAGTTCAAAAATCAGATTGTTAATTTCTAATTTGGCAATGCATTCTGTGATGGGTCTATTGCTGTACAAACGAGTTGCAGGTGGGAGACTCTTTTTAACATATTGAAATGTAACAATGTATTACCACATTTTTTTTTTTCTAAATTCAGCTCATAGTCCCTTCCCTTCTGGATTTCAGTCAATTGTTCTTGAATTTAATCTTCTATTAGCCTTGCTTTCGTTAGTAAATAGAGTAGTAGGTTGGAATTTTGAATGTAAGAACCTAAAGTCAGTTTCTGCTACCAAGCCCTAGAGCTCACACACTTGTCAGGGTTTCCAGTGGGGATGTTAACAGGAGTTGGAATAAGTATCATTTTCTGCTCTGCAACATCTCCACCATCCTTCCATCCAATTGTGCTTAACTGTCTAAGGGTCTCTGGAAGGTATTTAATTAATGTTAACTGTTATTACCATCGTCTTCTTTCTTTGCATCATGTAAGCGCTGCTTTAACAAATAAGCAGAGATATCCTCAACCTTACTCCATAAAAGTTAGGTTAATTGGGAAAACAGTAGTGTCTCTAGGATAGGAATAATCAAGTCTCTCTTGGGTCAATGGCTAGAAAAAAAAAGGGACTTTTCTAAAAGAGTGTTTCAGCTTATAATTAAAGCTGGCTTCTTGAATATGTTATTTATTCCATGTAAAAATGCAAATAAATTATTCTTGCAGTTACCCTTTTGTCAAAAAAAGGCTCCTTTTGAAAAGTAGATACTAAAAAGACGTAAGTGGGAAAGTACACCCACAGGAGCCCCATACAAGAATATGACGTCCACCTGAATTGCCCCGGCCTACTCTACACAGATAGTATATTTCCCAAAGGCAATTCACCACCATCATTTGTTATAAAATTACAATAGATGTTAGATTCATGCTTATTCATCTGGGCTCCTATTTAGATTTCTAGCAAAGGATGTGACAGAAAGAGCCGTGTATTCATTTCACAAGTCTTCACCGAGCAACTGCACAAAACACTAGAACGCAAACCGTGGCAAATATGAAGACGAAGCCGACACAGGCACTTTGATTATTGAATTTAGAAGAAACAATAAAACTTTACAAATGTACATAAGAGAAGATGCTTCATCTTGAGTGCCATGGGAAATGTCCATTGCACGTGCCACAGGAATACCTAGAAACTTGATTATGAATCTAATCTCCTTGTTTTATAGACTGGGAGAAAGAATTTGAAAAGATACATGGAGTTCCCTAAGCACCCAGTTAAGTGGGCAAGTTTCCAAGTTATTTGAACAAGACTAAACTCTAGGAATCCACTGGTCATTCTATCTTGTAATATGTGTATATTATGAATCATTAAAATTCTATGCACTGCATATGATAATGGAGGAGCTTCTGTTTTCACATGGATAGAGACTGGGCTTAAACTTCATAAACATGACCCCTCAACCATCTGTCTTACCTGAAGCTAACAGCTTTTCATTGTTTTCCAAAGCCTCAAAGTTTAATAGGAAGCAATTATCTAATTAACCTTATTTTGGGTGAAAGAGAGAGAGAAAAATGCATACCCATACTGGGGATAAATATAATTGTGGAAAAACATAAGTGTTAATAACATTTGTACCAGAGTTTTCATTTTTGTTATGATAAATATAATGATTTAGCAGAAATAAATATTTTTTCTGAGATTCTGAGTTCTGCCATGTATTAATATAATTATTGCCATATATATTATTGTATTTAAGTTCTATTATTGTATATGAGCTACACAGTTTTCACAAACAGCCACCAAACATCACAAATCAACACAGTAGGCATGTATTTTTGGCTCAGAATCATCTAAGTAGATTCCTGATCTGGGTGGTGCGGGCTGGTTGTAGTGTGTGTGCTCACCTCCAAGGTATTGGAGGACTCAGGTTAGTGCAGGCTCAGCAATCTTGATTATAAAACCCTATCAAAGTTATGATGAATCTCAGTATCAGAGATGGTAAACTATGAAAGAAAAGGACATCTTAGAACCATGAAATAAGATATTTGGTTCTGGGACATTGCCTGTGTCAATAACCACAATCTAGATCTTTTGTTACATAATTCAGAAATCTGCTTTCTTCCCCACCACCCACTTAACATGGCTATGTTACTATGTTAACACTGTCTGAAACAACAGTTTTGCTAGCAGGCAACACCCTTCATCTGTTTTTTTTTTTTCCTTTGCAAAAAGGCTGATTCTTTATTAAATGAAAGGTTTTGATATTTGTCTTTTGAAATACATTTTAATCCTAGTTCCTCCTGTATATGGTCCAGAAATACTTGGCTTCTCCAAAAGTGCGAATTCCTTAATCTGTGCTTAAAATAAGCCATTTTTATATTTCTGAGACCATTTATTTTTCTGTAATAATTTGATAAATGTAGCAAGTAGTTATAAAAACAAATTGTTACTCTAACCTTTTCCAATTCCTTGGCCTAGAGTAATGGGCTCAGGATTAGTCTTTCAAGTCATAACAAGTAATGGCTTTACCAAATTTTTTGCCACAGCATAAAGCAAAAATAACTTTCAGTTTTTCAAACTGGCAATATCCTTTTTTTATTTTAATTGCTAAACTGCATATATATATATATATATATATATATATATATATATATATATGCATTATTCCACTACAGAGTACTAATGGGTTTATTACACTACATTGATTTGTTCTTAATCATCAGTTCAGATAATGGCTCGATACAATAAATGTTTACCCTTTGCTCACAAAAGAGTACAAGGTGGCTTCAGATTAATTGGGCAGGGTATAACTGGATGGCCGAAGACAAGGCTCTGCTCCACAGTGATTCAGTGACCCAGGATGATAGAGATGCTTATAATATCTAATATCTAATATCTAATATGTAGTTAGAAAGCCACCCTGTGCATTGCCATTCTAGCCAGCTGGATGAAGATAAGAACATGGTGAAGCATACATGGACATTTTTATGGAATTTTCCCACATCATTTCTACTCATATTCTACTTCTTATGTTCAGTCAAGTTAAATTATAAGGAAGCCTGTGATATAAGGTCTGTGTTCCTAAGAAAGGGAGAACAAAATTCAATGGACAGCTACCAACACTGACAAAGCAATGCCATTTTGTTCTGTATTACTTGAGTCTCAAATTTTTAAAAAATGAGATTAATCGTCCCGGTGTAACTTTTATAGTTGTGATGGATAAACGTGACAATATTATGTCTTAAAGTTCTTTGTAAACCATAAAGCATCAACAAATGTTAGGTATTACCACATAATGGCCATATCACAAAGTTATACAGTAGCAAAGAGGTTACAATTCTATTAGTTTGCTTTTGTAGATTAGTGTGGTCTCTTGTCAAGAACACCAAAATTCTCTGAGAATCTAAAACTGAGCACTCAATTATATTATTTATTTACTTTTTCAGGTCAGTGAGAGTATCCCTGACAAAGTTTGAAGAAATTTCCACTATCTTTATCAACGACTTATAAAAACACCAAAACAAACACAAAATAAAACAAAAAACCTGTATATAACTATAGATGCTTTTTTAAGTTTATCAGAATGAAAACTACACAAGGATGTTATAATGTTTCCACATGTCTGCTAATTTCTGCTTCCAGAGAAGAATGGACAAGCGCCTATCTTTTTCAAATACAAAAGTCTTTCTCTCAACACTGGACACTCTTCAGGGACTACCTGGCTCTCCTTCTAGAATGGCGCCACATAGACAATACTGACTGTAAGGTCTTTAATGGAAAAATATACCTCATTGTATAATAATCTTTCATTTAATCACTTAATTTTGAATATCAAATATCCATTTGGCATTAAATATTTTAGCAGTTGACATTAATGGTTCTGAACTAAGATTTCCTTTACTCACAAAAAATAAAATATTTGTGCATAAGTTGAATCAAGAGAGCTCTACCACAAACGCTGAAATCCAGCAATCAACATGAAAATCGACAACTACCTATCCTGTTCACATTGCTTAACAAAACCTCGTGAAACAACAGTATGGTTCCAAGGCTGAGCTAAGAAGGTGACAATTATCTATTCAGTATTTTTAAAAGTCTTCAACATCAGTGAATTCTCACATAGAAAACAATGAGTCACAGGCATGTATGATGATTCTTTCTAGTCTAAGCTATATGAATAACTGCATACTTCATATGATTCAGTAGGCACCAATAATAGGCCCAAATCCAAGTTTAGCTGCAATGTCAGACATTGATTGTTTCATCTAGTTGTACATTAAAGGTAAATCTAGCAGCTGTCATAAACTACTTCAAAATATTAAAATAAACGTTACCTATTTTGAAGTGAACAATTTTATAGATAGAGTCATTTAAGCGATGGTTTACTTTTCTAAGATACGAAAAGAATCTATGGTATTAAAAATTTCTTTTCTCCAGTGGCTCCTGGGTAGTTCAGTCAGTTCACCTGACTTGGGCTAAGGCCATGATCTCAGAGTTTGTGAGTTTGAGCCACACATTGGGCTCCCTGCTGTCAACGTAGAGCCCGGTTTGGATCCTCTCTCCTTGTCTCTTTCTGCCCCTCCCCTACTCATGCACATGCTCTCTCTCTCTCTCTCAAAAACAAATAAACATAAAAAAATTAAAAAAATCTTTTTTTCAAGTTAAGTCAATGTTTTCTTTTACTTGGCAATGCAAAAAGTAAGTTTTTAAGATAATTCTGTTCAAGGCTTTTATGTTAGTGACAAATTCAAGATTTTTTTTTTGTATTTTAAAAATAAGTCATATATTTATGATGCACTTTACCACTGATACAGTTTCAATATAGACATTTGGTGATTTTTTTTCTGCTTTTATTAGTAAGAACTCTGCCACACAAGAATGACTGGTTCTTGTGTGTCTCTCTAATGTTAGCACTGATAATAAAACTAAAGTCTAAGGAATTTTACTATGCTTTCCATTTTTGACATTTTCTTTCTTATACCAGGGACTAAAATAAGGAACAGCAAATATGCATAATGTTAAGGAAGTACTACACTTTCTTTAATTTCTATCAATAGAAACTCTGATCATAATGTCTACTGTATGCCACCTCAAAATAGCTTATAGTAAAATAACTTCATAATGTGATATATCCATACCTATTTTAATGCAGAAAATTATTCAAAAAGGACTCCAGAAAAAAAGGTTTTTGTGACTGTTTTACAGAGAAATAAAACTAACACAAACAGAAATTTCATTATTTGTACTCCATATATAAAAAAAAATCAAAAACAAACTTTGAGGACTTTTATTTCCTTGGGGAATTAAGATATTTCTTTAAAATGGCTAAACTTTAGCACGAAAATATTAAACATTTTAAAAATTACTTTGCCCCTTTATTTTAATGAATAATTAATCTTCAAACCATCAAAAGTGCAGACATTAAGGAAAGATAACATTTGAGAACTTTATCAGGCCATTCGAGATTTCTCAGAATGACAATGATCAGACAGTTTTTATAAAGTGCCTCAATCAAATATTTTGTTGTTGCTTTATCAGCTTTTACTTTTAAATGTGGCATTTCTTCAATTGCTAATGTGCTTTTGGCAAATATATTCAAATGATTTTCTTTAATGGTATGAGTATTGGGATTTTAATATTCTAAAATTAGTTTAAGTATTTCCTTTACAGACTATTATTACTCTTCCATTTAGAGGAAAATTTCTTCTCTAGGATTTATAAATGTAACCTATCTTGATGAATCCTTTACATATTATAGAAAAGAATGAAAATAAGCATGTTAGGGACTAAATCCACCATCTTTTAGAGTTGGGTTAATGATAAAATATATATTCATACACCCATGAGAGAAACCATGTCCTTTTTTCTTCCATCTCTAGGAGTATAGTTTTGGGATCTGCATATAAAGTGTATTTAGTGAGAACATTTATTTTGTACTTATTTAGTTACTTTATTGTCAGTTGCCCCAGAATCTGGTAGGGCCATTGCATCCTCTAAAATGGTAGTCATTTTGTAACTATTTAATTTTAAAATTAAAATAAAATATAAATATGTAGCATGTTTGTATCAGAGTCATTACTATTACCTACTCAAAATATAGACTTGGTATAAATAAGGCAGCTGTATTATAATGGAAAAATACATAGCTTGAAGTTACAGGGCTTAGGCCTAAATCCCATCCATCCCCTTCCGACTTCTTGTTGCTCTGGGCAGTTATATATACTATACCAGGAATACATATCAAGAAAATTAATGCAGACAAACTTATGTTCAAATTCCATTATTTTTTTCCAACTCATGAATAATAATGACTTTGGGAATTTTTATACACTACTCAGAGTTTCACTTTCTTTATCTCCAAATGGAGACAATAACATTCATATTATAGAAAAATGAATTTAGATAGATATAAATGAACTATCAAAACGAAGCATGGTGAGCTCTCAGCAGATGCTTCTTCCATCATTCAGTTCTGTTTTAGTCCCTCTTTGAACCTCTGTATGGATTATAATTTTTTATATAATTTTGTAATTTAGAGGATTAAGTTAATTTTCTACAGAATTTCTAGAATTAGAAGATATTTTTATAGAATCTGAATATTTTTTACTTTGCTTTAAAGAACATTTTACGGAGCAAAGTCAGATGCCTAGTCTGCCCTAAAAATGATTCATGCACACATCAAATGGGTGTTTATTTGGAACCTATCATGTGCCAGGCACCATATTTCATCCAGAGAAAATAGTGATAAACAAGAAAAATACATTCTGCAGTGCTTTGTGGACCTTTAAATGGGACAGGCAAGTAAAAACTGAAACATAAACAAATTACATCTAAGTTGTGATGGGCAATGAAACAAAGCAAAGAGTGAGAAAGAGAAAGAAACCATGGGAATAAAAGAATATGTCAAATTATAGTTAGATAGGCTTCACAGAAAGAAACTGTGTTTGGAATGGAGTAGAACTAATGATACAAAGAATGGGGGATAGAGCATTGCAGGCAAAAGGAACATCTTATGAAGAATCCACTGAAGTGAGAAAGAGAGGAGTCTGACATGCTTAAGGAACTGAAAGAGAATCCCCACACCAGTGGTTTATTATCCCAGAAAAGACTAAAGGCACAAAATTGAATGAGGAGGAAGAACATATCATTTTGGAGCTTACATATTACTGAAAGTTTTCCGGATTTATCTTTCAGTACAATGAGATACTAGTGAATGATTTCAGGGAAGTCAATGACAGAAATGATTTGTATTTGATGATTTCCTTCCCAATAAATATAGAAAGGTCTGAAGGAAGGCAAAAGAGAGAAGAAAGAAGAAAGTTAGAATGCTATGTCAATAAGTCTACTTGTGGCCTAGACTAAGATGTTAGCAGTAGAGATAGAACAGGATTTATGATTTAGCAAAAGAGATGAAGGTAAAGGGAGAAATAAAGGATGGTCTCTAGATTCTCACCATGAGACACCTGGATGAATGGGAATGTCCTTCACTTCATTCACTGAGGTGGGAAATATTTGGTGATGGAGCAGAAGGTATATTTAGATTGGAAAGGCAGACACACTAAGTATCATTCCAAACAGAGATTTCAAATAGATAAACATTTTCCTTGAACATAAGTTTACAGTGACTACCATACTTATAGATTATTCCTAATGTATGAGCTAGTGAATTCCTCATATTTTTTATTATATTTCAAAGAAACTCTGTGTGGGGGGAAGGTAGGATCTCTTAAGAGAATACTTATAATATTCTGGGGTATGAATATTACTTAATTACAATTTTTATCTCAAGGAGTTTAACATAGTATAATGGGATTCTTGAAACTTTTATTTTATACCCATACTCACCTCTAAATTTGCCAGCATCTTTAATGTTATTTTATCTATATCACTTTTTAAATTCCTGAATTGATTCCTTTGTATTAAATGTATTGCAATTCCCTTCTGTTACTGTTCTCACCTCCTGAGAGGGTATGATTTTATCTATATCTGCCTATCTGCTTAAGTACAGATCCATCTGTCTGCCTATCTTATACATATGCACACAAACGCACACACACTCTTACAATGCACTGTATTATACTATATATAATCGTGTGAACTAGGTGATTAGTACATGTATAATGTTCTAAGTATTCATAGTGCAAAATATGGTATAAAGTGAATATATATGAGACCTGGACAAAGAAGTCAAAGAATAACAAATACCAAGTTTATCAATATTAGTTAGTTTCAATTAGGAAGGTTAGAGAAGTAAGTTACTTGTCCATTTTTTGCAAATTATAGACAAAGGTTATCTCTCTGATCAACTTAATTCTAAAATTTATGATACTAATCATTATAATTATAGATACTGAATTTAAAGTAATGAGATATAAACAGATCTCCAGTGATATCTAATTTTCCATTACACTTATCTATGTATGTGTATGTGTATGTACCCATATACATACATACAAATACATAAATGTACACACACACACACATATATATATATCTATATATATATACACACACTAATGAGACTTACCTTATTTGGCAAATATGGGATCAATATTAGACTCTGACCAAGGAATATAATTACTGACAAATCAAATATGCTATACAGAATATATCCAATTGGATGTGATACTTGAGTTACTAGTTTTATACTTCCAGGATTAAAATATTTTCTTCAGGAGAGTGGAATGTTTGAACTCTCCAAAGGGCTTAGGACATAAATTCTCTTCACTAAACAAGTCATTAATTAATTTCTTTTCAGGTTATTTTTTTCAGCATTATAAGAAAAACAATTAGCTAAGCATAAAGTATGGATGTCAGTAGAGAAGGTTTATAGTGTAAGAGCAAGAAAGCCAGAGGCATTGGGACAAGTATGTTTTCAATGATGGTACTATGTGGACCCAAAGTCACATAAATGTGCTGACAAATCTACACTGAAATTTCATATACACAGAAACTGAAATGTCACTGAATTACATACTAATTATATTTTAAAATGTTCCATTGTAGGGAATAAAATGTATTCTGAAAAATATAGGCCATACCTTCATGTCTATGGCATACCACTGATCTTATGTCTACCAACCACCTTTGCTCCCTCTTTTCCCTCCCTCAGAGATATTATAGCTATGTTTATTTATTCATACTTCCATTTATTTAATATTCTTTAGAATTCTTCTCCCAAATACATATACTTTAATAGAATGCTTTCTCATTTGGTCATTAGTCTATATTTCATTTTAAAATACATGACACAATGTTTCTAATTGGAATCTTAGATCCCAATTAATGTGAAACTCATCTGTTTTAAGCTGCTTAAGTAATGAGAAGGACAGATAATGTCCTCTAAAGTGCCTAAGAAAAAAGTCCCTACAATGTAATGGCATAGATAAGGTTTAGGGCTTATCTTTACTTTTTCTTGTAAAGATACATATTGAAGAATGATCATCTCCTTAAGAGATAAAAGGTTAGTTATCATTCTTTGTTAACTGTAACCATTGCTCTTTTATATAAAGGTTCATTTGTAGCTAACTCCACGCCTCTGTCTCCTAATTTAGAGTTCTCAAAACACACACATGGAAGACTCATTATTTTCCATCTGACTAGAAAATAAAAAGTAACTTTTATATCTTGTCTGAAGCTTTATATGGTACTGGCATCACAAGGAAGAGAAGGGTTACTCACAATAACTGAGAGCCTGCTTTGTATAAGATACTGTGCTAGAAACTTCTACTATCATTTTAATAAACCAGTTAAGTGCTCTTTTTAATACAAATGTTACAATAAGGAAATCTAGAGTAGAATGGGAAACTTTCCCAGGATCATCCAAGTAATATCAGAACATGATTTCCTGATTTCAAAGCCATTTTGCCCCATAATATCTCACTACTACTCTGTATCTTTATGGCAATTTGTTCAAACAAGTATTTCAAACAGTAAGAAGTTAGTCATTCATGTTAAAATACACCTTTTATTAATTTACACCCATTATAGCCCTTATAACTCTCTTCCGTATCCAATGATCTACTAGTCTTTCATTACCAAATTTTTGGCTTTCTGAAGTTAGAGAGTAGAATCCTGAGTTCTCAAGACAGGGCTACCCCATAGTAATGCTGATTTAAAAATTTTTAATGTTTATTTATTTAAAAAAAATTTTTTATGTCTTTTATTATTTTAAGAGGCAGAGACAGAGAGAGCAGGGGAGGGACAGAGAAAGAGGGAAACACAGAATCTGAAGCAGGTTCCAGGCTCTGAGCTGTCAGTACAGAGCCTGATGTGGGGCTCGAACCCATGGACTGTGAGATCATGACCTGAGCCGAAGTCGGATGCTTAACCAACTAAGTCACTCATGTGCACCTAACTCATTTTAAAGAAGTAAATGAAATATTATTGTTCAAAAGTAAGGAATGATGGTAATTAGATACTAAGTTTCACTAGTAAAAACTGTATTCTCAACATTCATAAACAGCACCTGCTTTGACTCTCAAAAATTTAGAAAATAAATTGTATGGTTACCTTAGCTATAACAGGAGTATGATCCTGTGCTACAGGACTTTAAAGAATAGCAAAAACTGACTCTGGATCAAGGAAAGCTTCCTAAAAGGTACTGCCATCTTTATTTAACTAATAAAGAAATCAAAAACAATCAAATTATTTGTTTGGTCCAATGTAACAAAGCTATTGCCAAGTGAAGTCTTCATTTGAGTGTTAGCCTTTAAATTTGATACAGTATTGCTCTTTTACAGTATGCAAAGACTGAAGTTTTTAGTGCAGGGCATAATTTAAGACCTAAAATCATAGCTACTTTCTATACTAGAACAGAGTGTTTGTTCAAAAAGAATATGCCTGAATAAACTAAAGCATTAAAACCTCATTAATTAGCCCCACTGATCAATTCCTGTGATAGCTGATGCAAAAATGCACTTGCGATTTAATCTTTACATAGCTTATAAAACTATTTTATCTGTATCCTGCCGCACATGATGTCTTAAATAACGTTCTGCAAGAGTCCATTGGGTCCTATGTTCCTGAATTATAGCAAGCTTCCCTGTTCATTGTCAATTCCATTAGCAGTGGTCAACGGAGAACCTTGTCTAACTCCAAGTAACTTTACCAGTCCTCCAACAAGGGTCAAAATCAAACCCCATGTGCTGGATCAAACACTATAGCTACCTACTTCTACTCAACACTGACGACACTGTGTCTAGTCAAAGAGAGTTCATGATCCTAGAGCAACAATTACCTTTCCAAAAGTCGATCCTTTTGCTTCAATTGCCAGGGATCAGGAGAAAGTTCCAGATTCCCACATCTGCTTCTTAATACTCTAAATATCATTAGCACTATCTTCCCTGTCTAATATAAATTGCATTATCTTCTTTGTCCCTGTAGATCTAGTCACCACATGAAAAGCCCAAGATTCCGGTCATGTCTTCATGTTGTAAATTCTAATCTCATGAATTTATCTACATACCTCAATTTAAACCCATCACATCTCTTCACATTTTAAAATATCCCCAGTGTCTTCTATGAAATTGCCAGACCATCATTACCAAAATCTCTACAAATATAGTCTTTTATCTGAATGTTTCTTTCCCGAATGATCCAGTTTTTATGAAAACCTACTCTCTCCTAAGAATACCAATTTCTCTGTAACCTTTTAAAGTGCCAGTGGGTTTTATCCAACAGAAACACCCTTCTTCCTATAATCTGTCCTCCACTATACCCCAGACTCTCAGTCCTTTGTTTATAACCCTAAATAGATCACTAATAAGTGTCATCTGTGACATCCCTCTCATTCTCTTCAACACCTTCTACTTTCCATGTATTGTTTTGTTGACTTCCTAATGATCGGGTGCCAATCCATTGGCTCTGTTACCTTTTCACATATGCCAGCCATTTCAGTTATGTCACCACTTATGTAATTTCTTCCCAATGTACTTAAACTCCATAGTGAGTCATTATAGTCACCCTATTGCATATACCCTAAACACTCTTAACCATTTTTCATTTTTTTTTTTTTTTTACCTCAGCGAAAACACAACACTGGTTAAATCTAATTCTCCAGTTACACTACACTTGAGCCACTCACAAAATCAAACTGTTAGTCAAGCAATATGTAAAGCAATATAGTAACTCGCATTGGACAGTCATCTGCTTAACATCATCAAATAGTATTCATTTAGATGCTAACGTGAGCTGGAGTAGAATAAGCATAAGCAGTGGATGATAGATGAGGTCAGGCATATAATGGAAGGCTCAACTGTCAAAACATTGTAGACTCAAGAACTTGTGCTCAACCACAATGGCCTCCTTGCTGATTTTAAAATACATGAGGTATTGTCATCTCTCAGAGCCTTTGAACAGATTGTCCCACTTTTTACAGTGCTCTTTCCAAGGAGACAGCTCCATTACTACTTCAATGTTTTCAAAGACCACCTCTTCAAAGAGGGCTAGCCTCATTTAAATTAGCAAGTGAACTTCCTAGGGAATTACAGAATAAAAATGGCCTTTAATAGCCCTCTGTTTGGGTCCCATTCACCCACATTGCTGAATGCCACTTCAAAGCCATATAACAACAAATCAATTTTTTAAAATAGTATTAGATGGCAATTTCTCTTTTGGCACATTTTGTAGTATCTGTTTTATGCTTCCATCTATTTGATAGTTCATATTTGTGCAATGTCATATAGTATTTATTCTGTAAAATGGTAACAAAATGTCAAGGTGTTAACAATGTTTAATTTTAGATGAAAGTAATATAGATGATTGTTATTTTATTTTACCCTTTTCAATGTTCTTTAAAATTTAAAAATAATTGCCAAATTATCTGTGACTATATAAGTGCTCAAACACATTTTGTTAAGTCTTGTGTTCCTGTCCTAATTATGTGATATTATATATGACTAATCTTAAGGAGTCACTCCAATGTTCCAGGCAAACCTTTCCTCACCTGTAAAATCACGTGGTGTTCTTGGTGCTTTCTTGAGTCTCTTCTAGCTCTGACATCTGAGGTGAGGATCTTGCTAGAGATACTGCACAAAAATGAAAATAAAAATAAAAGTGAATTAATTTTAAATTTTGAGCATGCTCATTAGTAAATGACATTGACCTCTTTAGATAATTATTCTAACTTACAGGTGATTTTTCTCAGTGTTTTTGACCATTTGGAAGGAATTATTAGAAAGCAACAGAGTTACAATTTCAGGTGTCATGACTCCAGTACTTAGCAGGGTAGGGAGTGAGTGGCTGAGGAAAGAAAATAATGCATTTCTATCATTCTTAATTTCACAAAACCAAGCAAAAAGTGAAAAATAATCCTATACCACAGATTATGCCTATAACACTAGAAAGCTTTACCTAATACCTGCCAGGAGAGTTACATTTCCCCATTCTTCCTTATTAATTGCCCCTGTAGTGAAATAGAGAGGGAGAGAGAGAGAGAGAGAGAGAAACAAAAACACCACTTTGAAATAAGCCAAAAAAAAAAAACTTCCCTCAACTCATGTGAGTTTTGTTTACTTGTTTCTATGTGTTTTTGTTGTTGTTCCAATAGGCAAAATTTCCAAGGAGACACAAAATCTGAAACAGTTTTCCTATATTCATTTTCTATTGCTGTGGTAACAAAGTAACACACATTATCTTAGTTCTGTGGGTCAGAGGTCTGGGCATGACTTGGTGGGATCCTCTCTCTGGTTAGGGTCTCAACAAGGTTGTAATTAAGATGTCAACAGGGCTACATTCTCATCTAAAAGCTTGATTAGTGAAGAATTTCCTTCTGAATTCCTTGAGGTTGTTGGTAGGATGCATTTTCTTGCCATTATGTGACTGAAGACCCAGTTTTTTCTTACTTGTTGGATAAGGGCTGTCCTTGGGTCATAGAGACCACCTATCATTTCCTGCCACATAACCCTCCATAACAATTTCACAATCTAACATTTCTCTTCTTCAAGGCCAAGAGGAAAATTTCACACTCCAGTTGGCTAAGATGAAGTCTTATACAATGTAATCTAATCATAGAAGTGCGATCCCATCATCTTTGCCATTTTCTATTGGCTAAAAATAGGTCATAGATTCCACATGCACTCAAAGAAAGGGATTATACAAGAATCTGAAACATTGGAAAATCACCATAGTATACGTTCACTGCAATTTCCCAAAATGCCAGAAACCACAGTTCTGGTTTGGAGAATATTAGAGACTTATAGAGAGGAGATGAAGACCTTACTGATCATCTAGTCTAAATGCTAATATTTCAGAAATTGGAAAACAGGCTCAAGGAAATAAATAACAGTCTGAAATTTCATGTATTGGGTAGCAGAGCTGATTTGACATCACAGTTGTCCTGAATCACCTGTCCAACCCTTAAAAAGGGCAGTGATTATATTATGACATTGAATCAAATTATTTTCTAAGGTAATGCATCACTAATTTTTCAACACACACTACTAATGGAAAAACCAGATTTCTAGATAGACCAATTTACTTCTAAACAAAGTATGGAGTATGGAAAATTAATCAGCAGTCATTTGTATTGCTGAAGGGTTTTGTTCTCATCTGCACCTGACCATTGGTCATTTTAGCTACATACTATTTATCCTACTATTCTTGAACACAAAGCTTAAGCACTGAAAGTAACTATTATTTAATCCTTCTTCATTTGACTCAGATTAACAAATGCTCATTACTTAAATATAATGCTGTAAGAAGTATATACGTTTATTCCATGGTTAAGTATACTGCTAAAGGAATTTAGGTTTTGGTTTATGCATGTAAAATTTGATTTTTTATACCTTTTGAAATAGAAGTAACTTATAATTTAAAGTAAACAATGAAAATGATGGCCTTAACATTGATATTACTAGCTAAAATGTTATCATTTAATTTCTCCAATGTTTTTAAAAATTTTTTATTATATTATTATTTTTTTAATTTATTTTTGAAAGAAAGAAAGACAGAGCATGAGTGGGGAGGAGCAGAGAGAGAGGGAGACACAGAATCTGAAGCAGGCTCCAGGCTCTGAGCTGCCAGCACAGAGCCTAACATGGGGCTCGAACTCACAAATGGTGAGATCATGACCTGAGCCAAAGTTGGATGCTTAACCGACTGAGCCACCCAGACACCCCTCAAATGTTCTTGATTTCTCTCAAAAGCAGTTTGTTTTTATGTCAACTGTTGTGCCATGGGACAAGACCAGGCCACACTGGTAATTTAGTCTGCAAGGAACAGCTTTGTTCTGCAGCAGTACAGAGGCACCAACAGAAAAGTAGCACATAATAAAATGAACAAACAATACACAATCCTAAACACAGTCAAATTAAGATTTCCCTATATCAATAACCCATCTGACTTGCTGAAACTTAGAAATAGCTATAAGCTACACTGTTGTCTCTACTAAAACAGAAACAGGGTCTTGTCTTGTTCACTGGTCATCTGGAGAAGTTCTATGTTCACAAAGTCCTACAGTAACAATTTTGTCAAGTAGTGAAATATGAGCAAAATTTTAGCTTTTTTCCTGTATGGCCTATGAGAATTAAATTTATGTTGAAATTCTTCATTCAAGGAATGAATAAGTAATGTCCTTTTTGTTTTATTTTCTAGACACAGGTATTTTTTTAAGGACCACTAGTGGTCCTTCAATTTTTATCTTCAGAGCTAAGCAAATCTGTCTTTCCTTTTTTTCCCATAGTTTATGCTATAGTATGATAGGGAAAAAGAAAATCTTAGATAAACATTCCTAATTATGGTAAATGTCCAACATGTCTTTACATTGTTATGCCTTCTTTTAAAAAACTATGCGTGAAAATCACCGGTAAGTAATGTTTAATTTACTCAAGTACCTGTCTTTACTAGATGTTATTCAGGATGATTTAACCTGTCATGTTCTTTGCCTTCAATCATATTCTGGAAAAACTATTAAAATCCATGCAGTGGATTTAAACAATTCTTATAATAAAATAAGAAAAGGAAATTAGTTTGAAAAATGTTAGAGAGATGTCACAAATATCAGCTATACACTCTGATTTAGGATTTAATGGTAAATTTAGCATAAGTAGAAAGTTTTATGATTCATTTCACTGAGATTGATTTGAATATTTGAGCACCTTTTTCTTTTTTTAGTGGAATTTGTTCCTGAGTACCCTCACAAAACAATTAGCTAGTATGATTGCAAAACATATGTTTATTGGCAGATGCTGAGAATTTAATGCACTGGTCGATGTAAATAAATAAGAAAAATTATAATTTTATTATAATTCTAAATATGAAAACATTGAGTTCTATGGCTCATTAATTGTCTTATCAGTTTAATTTTCATATTAAGAACTATAAATAAAACCAGGCTATTAAAAGTGGGCTAAATTAAAGTTTTTATATAACATTTCATATTATTAGAATAAAATAATAACTATTTTATTAAAATATCTAAAAGTCTGAATATTCAATTACTCATGAATTTTTAATAATACCTTTGCATCATAAAAATTGGTTTTCAGCATAATACTGTAACATATGCACATTCTAAGAAGTGAATTAAAGCATAACAAAGATGCATAAAACAAACTATTCATTGCCTTCCTGTACCCCACCATCTCAATTTACAGCCCCTGACTTAACCAACTTTGCACCATGTAGTGTATTTTTTTATAATTTTGTTTTCAGATCTTCATACATGTGTGTGTGTCTACACACGCGCACACACACACACACACACACAACTTAGAATTTTAGAGAACAAAACCATGGACTATTATTATTTCCTCATTCACAAATAAACTCCTTTATCCCTATAATAATGTCTATGTTTTTAAAGTAATAAAGATATATACAATAAATATATGCATGAAAATTAAATTTGATTTAAATAATGCTCAGGTAATATTAGCTAAGATTTCTTTTCAAGATAGTTAAAAAAGCCTTTATGTTTATCTGTTCAAGACATAGATTAATATATCAAATTTCATTAGTGAGGAAATTCTTGTGTCATCCTTCCTGTGATTGCTTTGTTCTGAGGATCTTGTACAAAAAAAAAGTAGGTAAGAACAAAACATAGAAAAAGATAATAGGTAAAATTTTGTATTTTTAGAGATAGATACAGATATAATATTTCTTTATTTTTTCTCATCACTCAGACCTGGTCCTCTTCCTCTTACTCCCCCAAAGGAGAAGAATGATCATCAATGGCAATTGGCTGTCACAAAAACAGCACCCAAAGTCATCTTCATACTCAGGAGAGAACATTGCACCTTCTCCTTGTGGTTTTGTGTACACTACATGTTCAGAAAATTTCTCTAGTAACAATATAGATATGCTCTCTGAGAGTACAGTTTTACAGATATAATACTTCTAAGAAATTTGGGAAATTAAATGGAAAAGAACTGTTATTTCAAATTAAGTCACAATTTTAAAATATTTTTTACCAAAAATAAAGTTGCTTGCATTTTATAAAAGTATAACTTTTTAAATAGATGGTCACTAATTTCAAAGTTCAACTGACTTTCAATCAGAACGATTTTATAGTCAACAATCATGTTATAGAATTACAGGAAAAACCAATATCATTTCTGAAGTCTATTTTAGACCCAGACTGCTATAAATTAAGTGGGACGAGTTCTAAAAGTAGTGAAAACAGGTTGAACTGCACAGGTTTTTTATTTTAAAGGATACAACGATCAATATTCTAAATTTCATGTATAAATGAACTTAAAGAATGAAACCCTAAGTAAAGAATGAATGTTTTGCTGCCTCTACAGAGCAGAATCTGGATAGGGTTGAGGTTTATTCCGAGAAGTGTTAGAATTTACTTCCCAGTGGTATGACCAGAAGGCAAAATAATAATGAGTGTAGAAACAAACCTAAAGAAGGGAGAGAGCTGGTGGCAATAAGGAAAATAAAATGATTGTAGAAAATATAATAGTGTCATTTTCAGAGAGAGAAGGAGATCCTAGTAGTGAGTAAGTAATCAAAAATTACCACATCACAAATGTTTATAAGTAGTGCTTTACAGATAAAAGGAAGAGACTGAGTAAATCCTGAGGAGATGAGGATGTCTTTGCCATCAGACAGGGTTAGTTTAGATGGCTATTATTTAGCAGGATTGAGCAGAATTGCCTGGCAGTTCCATCCCCTAAGACAGAATAGCAAGACCCATTTCAAATTTCCAAAACAGCTGGAAGATCATCAGATGCTCATTCCAATCAAATTAACTGGTGCTGGAATTAGGATAAATTCTTGTACATGAAGCAAAAGGAAGATAGTAGAAGAAATGAAAGCAATGCCTTGGTATACACAGGCTTAGAGAGTATGAGAATGAATTCTTCCATATTATGTATACATTGCGCCTTCTTCTTCTGTTTCTGATTAAATGGCCATGCATTCATTTGGGCGTTACTATGCTAAATGTACCTGGTGGAGTTTATAATGACCAGTCTGGAATACTATTTATTTATGTTAGTTTTCTAGTAAATCTCCAGCTTATTTTCAAGTAAGTAATATCAAGCACTATTAAAGGATGGGGTCAGTTAAAATTTGAGTCAGAAAACATTTTATGTTAAAATGTTATGAAGTTCATTAATATATGAAAATATTAATAGAGTCCTATTAATATATTATCACATTTTAAAAGAAATTATCTGTTAAAATATGCAAATAACAATTGAGAACCTTTGATATAGAGAGCTGACCTTTAAACCAAACATAAAAGAACATAAATAATAATACTAGCGTTATTATTTTTAAAAAAATTACTGAGGGGCTCCTGGGTGGCTTAGTTGGTTAAGCGTCAGACTGTTAATTTTTGATTAGGTCATAATCTAATGGTTTGTGGGTTCAAGCCCTGCACTGGGCTCCGTGCTTGGGATTCTCCCTCTCTCTCTCTCTCTCTCTCTCTCTCTCTCTCTCTCTCTCTCTGCTCCTCTCCAGCTCATGCTCTCTCTCTCTCTCTCTCTCTCTCTCTCAAAATAAATGAAAATAAACTTTAAAAATTTTTAAAAATTTAAAAGATTACTGAGCTTGGCTAGACCAGAAAATGTCATAGAGCGAAAGATGTAAAAAGGACGCACAAATGGTTTTCACTTCTGTTTGTTCTTGAACCAACAAAGAAATTGTGCAAAGGCTATTTAAGCATACCCGGGGGCACTGAAGCAGAACTGGAAAAACAGAAATCATAAGCAACTGTATGTTTGCTTTCACAGGTCCCTCACAATTTTCCTAGTGAATGACATATCTCTCTTGACTCCAAATAAACATTTCAGGAGTCTTCATAATTATGGTTGTACTTTTAGGAAATCAAAAGTCCTACACTTGGTTTCATTGATCTGCTCGACTGTTTTTTTTTTTTCATTCTATATTGTATATTTCTGCCCTGATCTTTATTATTTCTTTTCTTCTGCTGGGTTTGGCGTGCTCTTGCTGCTCCCCCTATAGTTCCATTAGGTGCTCTGTTAGATTTTGAATTTGCGCTTTTTCTAGTTTGTTGAAATTGGCCTGGATTGCAATATACTTTCCTCTTAGGACTGTCTTTGCTGCATCCCAGAGATTTTGGATTGTTGTATTTCTGTTTTCATTTGTTTCCATATATTTTTTAATTTCTTCTCTAACTGCCTGATTTGCCCAATCATTCTTTAGTAGGCTGGTTTTTAACCTTTATGTTTTGGAGATTTTCCAGACTTTTTCCTGTGGTTAATTTCAAGTTTCATAGCATTGTGATCTGAAAGTGTGCATGGTATGATCTCAATTCGTTTATATTTATGGAGGGCTGCTTTATTCCCCAGTATGTGGTCTATCTTGGAGAATGTGCCATGTACACTTGAAAAGGTGAATTTCCTAACTTCAGGATGCAGAGTTCTAAATATATCTATCAATTCCATCTGTTCCAATGTGTTGTTCAGGTCCATTGTTTCTTTAGTGATTTTCCATTGCTGTCAGTGGAGTATTAAAGTCCCCTGCAATTAGCACTTTCTTGAAAAACCATAAAATACCTAGGAGTAAAACTACCAAGGATGTAAAAGTCCTATATGATGAAACCTATAGAAAACTTATGAAAGAAATTGAAGAAAACACCAAGAAATGGAAAAACATTCCATGCTCATGGATTGGAAGAATAAACATTGTGAAAATGTCATTACTACCCAAAGCAATCTACACATTCATTGCAATCCCCATCAAAATTGCACCAGCGTTCGTCTCAAAGATAGAACAAGCTATCCTCAAATTTGTATGGAACCACAAAAGACCCCGAATAGCCAAAGTAATATTGAAGAAGAAAACCAAAATGGGAGGCATCACAATCCCAGACTTTAGCCTCTACTACAAAGCTGTCATCATCAAGACAGTATGGTATTGGCACAAAAACAGGCACCTAGACCAATGAAATAGAGTAGAGAACCCAGAACTGGACCCACAAATGTATGGGCAATTAATTTTTGACAAAGCAGGAAGGAGTAGCCAATGGAGAAAAGACTGCCTCTTTAGCAGGTGGGGCTGGGAGAACTGGACAGCAACATGCAGAAGAATGAAACTAGACCACTTTCTTTCATCATACACAAAAATAAACTCAAAATGGCTGAAGGACTTGAATGTGAGGCAGGAAACCATCAAAACCCTTGAGGAGGAAGTAGGAAACAACCTCCTAGACCTCCACCACAGCAATTTCCTGCTTGACACATCCCCAAAGGCAAGGGAAATGAAAGCAAAAATGAACTCTTGGGACTTCATCAAGATAAAAAGCTTCTGCACTGCAAAGGAAACAATAAAAAAAAACTAATAGGCAACTGACAGAATGAGAAAAGATAGCTGCAAATGACATATCAGATAAAGGGCTAGTATCCAAAATCTACAAGGAACTCACCAAACTCCACAGCCAAAAAACAAATAACCCAGTGAAGAAATGGGCAGAAGACGTGAACAGACACTTCTCCAAAGAGGACATCCAGATGGCCTACAGGCACATGAAACGATGCTCAACATTACTCATCATCAGGGAAACACAAATCAAACCCACACTGAGATACCACCTCACACCAGTCAGAGTGGCTAAAATGAACAAATCAGGAGACTATAGATGCTGGCGAGGGTGTGGAGAGACGGGCACCCTCCTACACTGTTGGTGGCAATGTAAACTGGTGCAGCCGCTCTGGAAAACAGTGTGGAAGTTCCTCAAAAAACTATCCATAGAACTCCCTTGTGACCCAGCAATAACACTGCTAGGGATTTACCCAAGAGATACAGAAATGCTGATGCATAGGAGCACATGTACCCCAATGTTCATAGCAGCAATGTCAACAATAGCCAAAACATGGAAAAAGCCTAAATGTCCATCACCTGATGAGTGGATCAAGAAGATGTGGTATATATACACAATGGAGTATTACATGGCAATGAGAAAGAATGAAATCTGGCCATTTGTAGCAAAGTGGATGGACCTCGAGGGTGTCATGCTAAGTGAAATAAGTCAGGCAGAGAAGGACAGATACCATATGTTTGCACTCATAGGCCTAACCGGAGAACAGGAGAAACCTAACTGAGGACCATGGGGAGGGGAAGAGGGAAAGAGAGTTGGGGAGAGACAGGGAAGCAAAACCTGAGAGACTATTGAATACTGAAAAGGAACCAAGAGTTGAAGAAGGAGGGGGAGGGGGAAAAGAGGTGGTGGTAATGGAGGAGGGAACTTGTGGGGAAGAGTACTGGGTGTTATATGGAAACCAATTTGACAATAAACTATTTAAAAAAAAGTAAGTCCTTCAGTTAGAGGCGCCTGGGTGGATCAGTGCGTTGCATCCGACTTCGGCTCAAGTCATTATATCATGGTTTGTGAGTTCCAGTCTCACGTTGAGATCTGTGCTGTCAGCTCCAAGACTGCTTCAGATCCTCTGTTCTCCTTGCTCTCTGCACCTCCCCAGCTTGTGGTCTCTCGAAATAAATATTAAAAAAAATTTTAAAGGTCCTAAAATCACATTAATTAACAAACAGATTCAATTTGTCCAGTCTTCAAACAGCAACAACTTATTTTCACGATTTTTCCTATGGATTTCCCAGACAAAAGTTTAGCCCTTGTCTACTGAGGGGATATAGGCTAACGTTTCTGAGTAATCTCACTGAAGCCCATCTCTCTTGATTTAGGGGAAGGTCAGCTTCCCCCTTCTCTAAGCTCTCTTAAAAAATCCTTCCTAAACTTCCTAATAGTCTTAGCTTTTTTTAGTCAATAGAAGTAACTGAGTTCAAGACTCATATTTTTAGGATCTCCTTTTTGAAAGGTCTGCAGATTAGATGGTCAAACACCTCACCTGTACCTTAGTAGCTACAAATCTTTCCAATTACCATTAATATCAGTAAATTGATGACGCTGCCTTATTTCCTCCTTAATCTCTTTGAACCTTCATTTGCTTCCACCTGGTCCAAACAAAGCAGGGCAAAAGGCAGGATGAGCAAGCTGATAAGGAAAGGGAAAGAAAGACAGGAGAGAGAGAGAGGAGGGAGAGAGAGAGAGAGAGAGAGAGAGAGAGAGAGAGAGAGAGAGAGAGAGAGAGAGAGAGAGAGAGAGAGAGAGAGAGAGAGAAGGAAAGAAGAAGGAAAGCAGGCAAGAAAGCAAGCAAGTAAATGAGAGGGAAAGAGATCACATTTCTTCTTTACTTATGGGCAACCCATATATATCAGGCCTGAGGAACATAGCAGGGAATTAATGTGAACTTGAAATCAAATTTGAAGCTATACCCATTATATAGAACCAAACAAATTAACTACAGGGTGGAGACTCTATTTTGTGACTAAAATGACCACATACTTTTGAAATTTTATAAATGTCATAAAGAAAATTCTCCTGTCTTTAAAAAAGGCATATTATAAACCAAAAAAAAAAAAAAAGAAAATAGTAATACTTGCCTGAAAGAAAATCATTGTTCTTTGGAAACACTTTAATATTTCTTACTAAAATATACTTATTTTATAACTCTTTTTTATTCTTAGTATATATTCTACCTTTTAATGGTACACATAATGTATCTTTATTTTAGGAGGTAAAAAAAAGTACAAGCAGATAAAATGATGAATAAAATAAAATAATAAAATTCCATGTAATCTTAGCATCCAATTTCCACTTAATATTTGATGACATACCACTTACTGAGTCACATGCAAGGAAACTAATGCTTCGACGAAGGTGACATAGTATCCTCTTGCCTTAGTATCCTCCTAATTTGCATTAGGATTTTACTTTTATGTAGAATATAAAATTCTCTGTTTACTCGTATGTTTACAGTTATCTTTTACAAATATTTAATTTTTTGAATTAATCCGTATTTTTCAGTGTTTCAGTGGAATGCGTTTTGATTTAGTTCATTACCTACATAATAAAACGCATCCTTGCTATCTTTTAACTCTGAATTTTAATAAACCAGATGGAGTTACTAAAAGACACCGTTTATTTGTGTAAGTACATTTATGAACATAACAATGAAGGTGTTCTTGCTTTTCAGCCATAAATTATATAAATTATGTTTTCTTCTTTCTCAACTGTTCTGAGGCTTATTTTTTTTTCCCTATTAAGTGTCTCTCTAAATATAATTTGAGTGGGATTGTATATTTCTCTATGATAGAGTGGTTATTAAATATATATTATTATATTATTAATATAATAATTTATTTATATTAATAAAATAATTACTTAAATATATAACATTTTATATATAATAGTGAGCTTTTTTCGTCAATAGATTGTAGGACCTCTGCTTTTGAATCCTTATCACCTACTAACCTATTAAATATATAATAGTTTTTAAGAGACTATTTGTTAACTGAATTAATCAGAGTTTAACCATAGGAAATATAAATATTCTTTTTTTAAACTGATAATATAGGTTTGTATTACTTGGAATTTGTAATTAAAATTCTTCTTTACCCTCATGAATGGATTACATGTGAAAGACATATGAAAGTGATTTTTAAAAGTTAGCAATTTCTTCAATATTTAAGAAAAGTAAAACTGCCCTTGTGATATATCTTTACTAAAGGAAGGAGATGATCTAGTTTTACTTTACTGACTGCTCTCAGTTTTGTGTATGGAGGGTATATGGTTAAGTGTATTCACCTCAACTTCAAAGGAAAAAAAATGTCAGGTCTAAAACAAAGCCTTAAGTTGCAGAAAGAGGAATGTGCAAACTGCCGGTGTTATTGTAAGACAAAGGAAAGGACAAATGGACAACAGGATTTTTGCCTGAAGAAGAATATTTAAATTAACTTGTGTATAACTTGTGCCAAGATTGCAATGAGTGAACAAAAAAGAGATAAAAATAACACTGTAACCCAGAAGGCAGAAATTTTATGTCTCAAATTCACTTGATTACATATACTTAGCATAATGATTAAGATGAATTCATTGAAGATTGACAGTGGTAAGCTTCTAATATATCACTATAAAACTTTAACCACTAATTTCAAAGCAATTCTAGTTATAGTTTGAATTAATTTTAGTCATATTTTAATTCATCTTACTGAGACAGTTGCCTTTGGTAGGGTGAATTATTATTTTAACCTAGATTCTGGAGCATGGAAACAATATGGAACTATTAAAAGTTAGATGGTTCTCTGTCATGAAGGAAATGCTTATTCAATATTTTGAATATGGCTACAAATAGCACATGTAGCTTTCTCAAAATGAACTATGTTTCTGGGGTTAGTGAATTATTTCTGATCTTGTAACAATGATAATTATTCGGTAATAATTACATAGTGCATGCATTAAAAATGAGAAAACAAATAGAGATTGTATGACAATAAATAACTTTCTTAAAAACGAGAGATAATAACCTATCGATACCTAGTATTAATTTAAAAAGTTCTTAGTTAACGTTAATCGTATTTCAAAGACCATACATGTTTGTGGATTTTATCCAAAGTACTAAGAATTGTCACTCTACATAATATAAAATGATATATTATATATATAATATATAATATCATATATTACACAAAACATGGAATGTGAAGGTGGTTAAAAGGTCCTAATATGTATTGCTAATCAGCAAATTATTTTTCCCTTTTGCTTGAAAATAATCCTTAGTTTAGAAACTTACTAAGAAACTATACCTGCATACTTTTTTGTATATCCCTACAACATACTTCTAGTGACACTATTATCTGCACATCAGCTTGTTTAATAAATTATTTTATGTGCTGTTGACGGTCAATCTATTTCATTCTAATGGCCTTCCATTGCTGCCTCATTAAAATATAGCATTACAGATCCATTATATTCCAATGCCCAGTCATTGATTTCCTTCTTTTATTAAAACCACTCAGCCTCAACAGGAAACCTAATCAGGATGAATCATCTCATCCTCTACAAAATGGGATGGAATATTCCTAAATTTATTTTTGCACATTAAAAACACTCTGTACCTTTTAATGGGTCTAAAATTATATGTTTTTAACCTTTGTAAAAATACGTATTTCTTGGTATAAACATACTTTTCCATAAAAATGGTTCTTATCTGTCCCTTGTAAAATTGATACTATTCTGATGGCCAATGAAAATAGAGATTAGAGCTTTTACTACTGTATATAGAATACATTCTAATTCTTGTTCTTGCATGATATTTACTTCATGGTTTATATATTTAAAACCAATTTTTTTGTTTTTTTTAACTTAGAATACTTCTAAATACTTTTTATATACACACACATATAGAGAGAGGAATGTGGATGTACGTACATTTATTTGTGTATAAATATATATGTGTGTATAAAAATATATGTATGCAAACACACATACTCTACAGAGTACTTTCTTAATCATCATGCAAAGTTTATCAATTCATAACTACCACTAGCAATCTAAAATTCTAACTTATGAATAATTAGCTGTGAGTTTTTTTTATCTAATTTTGGAAACTAACTATAGCTAGAGTTACTTCATAAATCTTTACCATTTCTTTAAAATTTTGATCGATAGCTTAAGAAGGTAAAAATATATTTGCTTAAGAGAAATATGTCCAGATCATATTTAAATGTACAGTGAGTGTTATCTGATATTTATTACTATAAATTCAAGATGGATAATCAAATATATATTAAACTGTGTAAAACTATCAAACAATAACAGTAATAAAATTCTGAATATTAATAAGTAGATTTTTGCCTCTTTCACCTTTAGCTGTTATAGCATAATCCTAATTTTATGTTCAAATTTTTATTCAAATTCTTTTTCAAATAACTCTGAATCTTACCATGTTTGGGCTGGTACAAGTCTCTGCACCTCAGGCCATCTTGGGACCAGATGTCTCTACAGAGCTTTTTATTATTTGCTCAATTTCTCTGTTTAATATCTTAATTTTTATCTGACACCAACTCCAACGTGTATGTTTTCTCCATACTACCAAGTAATTAAATCAATTCTGACACTATCTACCTGGAGACAGTATCGGATCCCAGAGGTTAAGAGTTCAGTCTTACAAGACTGGGCGTGTAAGAGATATGTTCCTGGGGTGCCTGGGTGGCTCAGTCAGTTTAGTGTCTGCCTTCAGTCCTTCGCAGATTGTTTCCCCATGTCCATGTTCCATATGGCAGCCATAAATTCAGTTATGTTAGTCTACTGCTTAAAATGTTTGCTTGTTTTTCAGCTGTTTCTGGACAATGCCAGATTCTCCTCTACTTCTCCCCAACTCCCGTATGTTTATCTTCTGCTCCAGTGATGCCAAACTAATTCTGAATTCCACAGTGGTAGCTGGCTCACAGACATCTCAACTGCTGTTCCTTTCCTGTTCACTTCCCCACCTCTCTAACAAGTGTCTCCTGTACTTGCCATTAACTTACTTGTACTGGAATAGTTAGAGCTTGCTTCTGCTTTTCCATTGCACCCGCTCTCCAAGTCAATGTCTGCCTCAAAGACTGACCTCTCCAAGCTGAGTTAAAAAAAATCTCCCCTTGCCTTTTAGCCCTGAATTAACCCGAGCTGTTTAGCTTCTTTGTCTTATTAGACCATCTCTTTTTTTTTCCTGCTTCAAAATTTGCTTTTTCTTAATTCTAATGTTTAATTCTCCATAGCTATTAAACTTAAATAATAAATAAATAAAATCTTAAAGTTGAATAATATCATAGCCTGCCAGTGATAATAAAAGTGTTTTTAAATAGCTTAGCCTTGATCTTTTCTATCCCAATTTAAATAATATTGTACCATAGAGATACTGGCAGTCCCATGTATATATGGGAAATTAGTATATGATAAAGATGGCAATGAAAAAAGTTATGCATTACTGAGAAAAATTCACCAAATGAAATAAAAACAAAACTGACGAGAAAGAAAACAGTAGCCATTGACATTTGAGAAGCAAGTCTCCACGTTGGTAAGAGCTGGTCTTTTACTCAGAGCTTGGTATTGATGTTGTGTTGAAAATAAATAATTTAACAGAATACCAATGTCAGAAAAGGCCATTCTGTGACCATAATGAGTTAAGACAAAAGGAAGATCATGCCATAACCCTGTATGAATGTCACCAACTAGAGCTGAAGACCTGACTGTTGCTGGTCACCTTCTATGGAGTGACATGTGTCTCACATTTTTCATTATGCTTTCCTTTGTAGCTTACCTCTTAACTCAGGCAAAAGACCAGAGGGGCATAGCATTCTGTGAATGAACACATAACTACTCCTCAATCAACAACAAAAGATTTCTGGCCAGCCAGACCACCGAGGTCAGTTTGAACTTAATCTCTGACTCACGTCTGCATGCAGATGGACCAGATGGACCTTGGAGTGATCCACGGAATGACCACCCAAGGAGGAATACAAGCCTTATTGACATACCATACAATGTATGTATTGGCAAATTTCCTTTGAGCACATGTGCCACCTAATGCCTCCCTCTACATACAATGCCAAGGCTCTCCTATCTATTCTCCCTAGCCCTAAGTAAAAGGAACTTATTCACCATTGCCCCAAGAGTCACAGCCTTGGAGGTTATTCCCCATGATCAAATAAAGTTTTCTTCGTGTGACAACTCACCTGGTGTGGTTTCTATCTGTGACTCACCAAGGAGCGAACTCATTTTGTTTGGTTACATGAACATAGATAACAATGGGGACATTTTTAAAACCATAAAAATTATTGACTTTCTTCGCTTCCTAGTTAAAATGAGTGGCCTCTGTTTATTTTGTTTTTGAATTACAGTTTCACCCTCACTTCGTTCTTTATACCTTGTAGGTAAGATCTGTATACTACCAAATCATAGGATTATCACAACTTCCTGACAGTACACAATCCAGAACAGAAACTTGATCCAATTGCACCTTCTCCAAAATTATATACAATGTGCCCGAATATTATAGAAAGGCATTTCTAACACCCTTTTACCGAGTCACCCCATTATTTTCTATGGCGAGCTATCTCACTGATTTCAGCAGCCTACTACTACATAAAAAGGGTGAAATCATTTCTGGTACATTGATCTGTATTTCTGATATTTTCTTATGTTTCTTTCTTAGAATACCTACCACTCTATTACTCATCTCCTGCATGTTATCTTTTTCTACTGATGTTTAACATATTTACTATAGTTATTTAAAATTCCATTTTTAATAACTTCAACATTTGTGTCAGGTTTGAGTCTGGTTCTGATTTTTGCTTTGCTTCTTCAGACTGGTGTTTAATTGCCTTTGTCATGCTTTCCAGTTCTTCACTGTGTTTAAAAAAAAAAAAATTCAACAGAGTAAATATGAAGAACTAATTGAATTTATTCAATGATTCATGAATTGGGCAGCATCCCATCTAGAAAATAGAAAAGAGCTTTGAAGAGCTGGGTAAATGGAAGATTGTACAGGAAAAAAGAGGTGAGACAAAGAATGTATTATTTCAGGCAAGGTCACCTCCCTTTGGGGAAAGGCTGAGGACTTTCAAGCAGATTATCACACTAATGTTGTCCAGATTGACTGGTTAAAGGTCACATTTTGGAGAGAGGCTGAAACTGCAGTTAGGTTAGGTATTAAGTCTTGGTTTGCTGATATGGATCTGTTGAGCCCAGATTACAGAATCCCCAAATCCTGACACCACCACGGAACCAAAAACACGCATGCAAAGGCAAAGAGCTTTTATTCGGGCTTAAGCTCAGACCCTCAGACATCACCAACGCAGTGGATCCATGCTGAGAGGCCAGAACAATAGCGGGGTAGGGTTTTTATGGGTTTTGGAGAGGGGAAGGTACAAGGGTTGGTGACACAGACACAGTAATCCAATCACGGCTATACTTTAGCACCAGCAACAGTCTCAACCATATAGAATCTTTAAGGCATTCATCACAATTAGCAGGACCCAATCATAACACCTGGAATACTTTTGACATATCCAATTGTGAGGTGAGTTGGGGGCTCCCATGTGGGGCTTAGGTGAGCAACGAGCCATTGGCTAGTTAACACTGAGCCACTATCTAAGATTTCGCCCCTAAGCCCTCCAACCTTAGGAATGTCATATCTCTTCTAGTTTTCCCTGATTGGGTATAGGGGAGGTATTTTCCTTTTTAGGTAAAAGTCTGACCCTTCTTGGAGAAAACAAGACTCCGGCCTGCTGCTGCTGGGGAAACCTAAAGCCTGTCATGGCGTCGGCCAGGCCTTTTAGGTCATAGCATAAGTGACTCCATTTGGGGGATGTTTCTTTTTGTAACAGTGGAAAGCCCTACATAATGTATTGGGTAAAAGGAACTAAAGTGAATAAGTCTTCGTGTGAAGTTTTATGTAATACTGTGAAGTAATTGGGTTGTGTTTGATGTTTGCTATAGGTGTGTGGGTGGTTTTCTTTTTCTCTTTTTTACCCTCCTCTATTTACTTCAGGCCAAGTACTCCTCCTCAGAGAGAGTCTGTTTTTTATAGCTCTTTCAAATGGAACATTCTTGGTGTGTGGTAATGTGGTACCTGGAAGAATTTAATACTCTTTTTTGTTTGTTTGTTTACTTTTGAGAGAGAGAGAGTGCAGGCAGGGGAGGGGCAGAGAGAGAGGGGGATAGATGATCCTAAGCGGGTTCTGCACTGAGAGCAAAGAGCCCCATGCAGGGCTCGAATTTATAAACCATGACCTGAGCTAAAGGTGGACAATTAACTGACTGAGCCACCCAGGTACCCGGGAAATTTACCATTCTTGTGATTAAATATCCCTGTACTTTCATCTTTGGGTGTTCCTTAGCACCCCCTCCCTCCATGCCCTTTAGGTAAGACAAAGCTAGAGGGATTGGAATGGACAAAATGCCATTCCCTCAAGTGGTATAAGGCTTTTGTAAGATCTTCCCCCCTCCCCCCAAGTGTAGTCCTTTGTTATGGAGACCTCTGCAGATATATTTAACAAAGGTTTGTCTTCCCCCTAGTGGGGAACTGCTAGGGGATATCTCTTTGTTCCCTGTGAGAACTGAGTGAGATTCCTGGAGGTAAAACCCAATAACTTGTAAAGGGCCTTGGAAGACTGTGGACCCCGGGAGTTTCTCACTCTCAAGCTCGTCCACATTCAGACTCCAACAAGTCATTAATATTGTCATTTATGTTTTCCTAACAGTTTATCAATCCAGGAGCTTCTGCTCCTGGTGAACAGATCTTGATGTTCTGGATATCCCTATTTTCCAGATTTTGAGGTGGCTGTCCTGTCTCCCCACTTCTCTGATGGGTCAAAAAAGTCATCGCTTTTTAGTTTGATAGTTGTTCTTTCATTATAAGAACAAAAATGACAACTTCAAATCTTCTTACAAATTAGAGCTAAAACTGGAAGTCATATTTGAATACATTACAAGCAGCCAATTCTCTCTGTCAAATCATCCTTTTTTAGAGTCTTTTCTGTCTACTTCAGTTAATTTTGAATAATCAAAATAGGTAACTGAAATAAACTTTGTGCAAATAGTTATATGAGAAATTATAAAAAAAATTCTTTTCTTTCTTCAGAAAATGAGCAAAATATTTCAAATTCAAATAAAAATATTATTTGGATTTCTTTCTGAATTATAAATACATACAAGTAAAGAAATATTTGCTTTTTTTCATAGTTCTAATGAAATAATGTGTATAAATTTAATGTTAATAAGTAACAGCACTAGTGTATTAACTAATGACCATATGATAAGTAGCATAGAATGTAATAATTTTCAAAGGGATGTTTTCTTGTTAGTCTGACTACCACCAGAATTTTGGAGGTGTCTCAGAGAGAACAGAATTAAAGGGAATATTTTTTTTCAATAATTAAAAAAATTTGAACCTTTCTTTCAAACTTCAAATTACTATTTAGATCAATTAAACAGAGGAACATTTCTGAGCATTTGAAAATCAAAATTAAGACCCAGAAATAGTGACATAATCATGACAGATATTTTTATCATTAAAATATGAAGAGAGAGAGGTAAAATCTCTATATATTGCTAAAATCAATTTCAAGTAACTGAAATTGGAATAAAAGCATTTGCAGATAGCTCAGGGTTTTGGCTTTAATAAGCAATATCTAAGACAATATACAACAAAACTTTCCCTTTTTAAAATGTTTGTTTATTTATTTTGAGGAGAAAGAGCATTAGTGGGGGCGGGGGGAGGGGAGAATCCCAAGCAGGATCCTGGCTGAATGGCTTATGAACCACGAACCTAAACCAAAGTGAAGTGTCAGATGCTTAGCCAAATGAGCCACCCAGGGGCTCCAACAACAAAAGTTTCCTGTGAATTCAGTAACACATCTAGATTATTTGGGCTTTTGTTACCCCACAACCACAAATACATACATTAAAAATAACATCACATAAACAAGCTTTATTTTTCCCCTTAGTCTACTAGCAATGATTGCAAATTCTCCATAATATACAGTGGGGGGCCAGTACTATAATTGTTAATAATAACAGTTTTCTTTTCATTTAAACTTAAAACAAATCACTTCTTATATTTTCATATGTAAGCAAATTATTTAAACTTCCTTATAATTGCTTAAAGCTTACTCTACTCATAAGGCCTTGTATACCTCAATAGCTATTTATAGCTATTTATTCAAAAAATATTATTAAGCTTCTACTATATACCAGGCATAGGTGCAGAAAACGCAGCAGTAAATTTAGAGGCCGAAATTCCTGTGTCCGCAGCTTACCATTCTACTCAGAGATAACAAAAATACTATATTAGAGAATAAATACCAAACAACAACAACAACAACAACAACAACCCATAAACTAAACAATAGGATTAGGAAATGTTGAGAAGGAATATAACTTTCTAGATAGGATGGTCAAGAAAGACCTTATTAAGGGCTAACATTTGAATACAGTTTTAAGGGAAGTAGGGACATAAATCATGCAGCACCCAGGCAGAGGGAAAGAAGTTCAAAGTTCCTGAGACAGAAAGTTCTTAGAAGGTCCAGGGATGACTACATATCACTGTGGCTATAATGGAGGAAAGAAGTGGCTATAGTGGAGGAGAGAAGAGGAAACAGTAGAATTAAAGATTGAGTAGAAAGGGGAAGAGCAATGCTATTCAGTATGCGGACTCCAGCCTATCCTGGACCATGAACAACTTGTTACGAGTGATAAGGAAATAGATACTAGAAATAAAGAGTAAATATTGGGAAACGTTTATAACAACCTGATAGATTACTATAGTAATTTTTTTCTATTAAAATTAAAATATCATATGTTCTACTTTGTTTCACATTTCTAATAACTTATTTTGACTTATTTTATCAAAGTATTGGTCCATCATAGAGTAAAAATAAAAAAAATAAACAAATAAAAATGATCTTCACCACTAATAGTCTGAGAAGTTCTGTCTAATCTAGGGCATTACTGAATGAGATGGGAAGAAAATGGGTTTTGTTTAGAAAAATGGAATGATCATATATGGATTTTTAACAGAACTATAATGGTTGCTGTGCTCAAAATAAATAAGAGATAGGGACAGAAGTGAGGAAGTGAAACAGAGAATATGAAAAGTTTTGAAACTCTAGGTATTTTAAATGTGCAGTCAACAAGATTTGTTGACAGATTAGAAGGGGTGTATGAAGGAAAGTGAAGAGTCAGGAGTAATCTAGTTTTGGGGCTTAGGAAAAGGTGGAATAGAATCGCCATTAAGATTAAAAAGAAGGCAGGATCATGAGGAGAAGAAATATCAGGTGTCTGTTTTTGATATGTTAAGTATGAGAAACCTACTAAATATTCAAGTAGAATCATCTGAATATGGAGTTTGGTTAAGATTCTGGTGTTTAGGAGAGTTTATCTGAGCTTGAGAAATAAACCTGGCAGTCATTAGCAAAAAAAATAGTAAGTAAAGCTATGAGATTGGATAAAGTCATTTAAACAGTGAGTGAAGATGGAAAAGATGAAAGAGATGAGCCCTGTGTCATGTCCAATGTTTCTAGATTGGAAGATGGGAAGAACCAACAGAAGAGGCTAAAGTATAGTGGGAGTGGCCAGAGGAGGAAGATGAAAGACTAAATGCATATAGTGTTAAGGGAAACAAGTATCTGAAGGAAAACAGAGATTACTGACTTTAAATTCCATAAGAAAGGAAATGAGAACCTAGTGGGGTGAGGGACGATGAAAGGAAGTGTAAGTCAAATGAAAAGTTTCCTAGAGTTGGATTGTTGGTGTTGGGATACAAAAGGCAGAGCACAGGAAAAGTCAAAGGTTATAGTTAAGGTTGGAATGTTTGAAGTTGAGAGGAAGGAGAATTTGTAGTTAAAGCTTAGAACAAAGTCCAGATACTGTGATGGAGTCAGGGGGCTAGGGTGGGGAAAAAGGAAAAGATGATTGGAATGTAGGTTGTTATGAGATCGAGATGACAAGAAATAAGAAAAATTGTCCTCATTAATATTGAGATTACCAATTACTACAATAGGGATGATATGGAAAAAAGAGATGAACTGCCCTTTAAAGTTGTTATTATAAAATAAAACACAAGACTAGATTTGTACATAATATACCTAAATATACATAATCTTTTACTTTTTTCCCAGACGTTCTGAATTTTGAGGTAGTAATTTTGAGGTAGGACTCTGAAATTTGCAATTAAAAATAGAATAACTCCGGATAATAACTGGGTGGCTCAGTCAGTTGGGTACCCAACTTCGGCTCAGGTCATGATCTTGTCAGTGCTGACAGTGGGGAGCCTGGAGCCTGATTCAGATTCTGTGTCTCCCTCTTTTTCTCCCCCTTCCCCACTCAAGTTCTGTCTCTCTAAATAAATAAACATTTAAAATAATTAAAAAGAAAGCAAGCTCTAGTTTTAATTCCCATTACATATTTGGAAGCCAGAGGACAGTGTTATTAATCCTGGATTATAGGGACATTGGCCATTGTGATTTTTAAACCTTCACTAAATTTTAGTAAAGTGTTTATGTTCATTAAATCTACATATTTATATGTGATTATATTTATATGTGGATATTTATATTTGAATATGAATAAATCATGATTATGTTAATTTATATATTCATTAAATCATGTATATATGATTTACATATACATGACTTACATATACATACATACATATATGTATAATATTAAAATCCTCAAATCTTAAGCATGCTATTAGTTAGCTATTAGTTTAAGGGTAAAAATTAATTCTGAATATGTGTTATCAAAATAGAAATTTATATTGTTGATCTGTAACTAGCAATTAATGCAACTCTCCAAATATTTCTAAGGATTTAATTTTCCTAAGGAAACTAGTATCATTTTTAAAGCTTATAAAACTAACAACCGGAGGCTGGGGCAAGATGGCGGAGAAGTAAGGAGCCCCATTACCTCCGTCCACCCACAATTATCAAACTGAGAAGAATTAAAAAGCCACAGCTCTCTGACCTCCAAGAACGGAGGTGTGCGGACAGACCCCTTATCAACAGCAGTCTCACGGTTGCCTGAGTGAGTGAGTGCGAACGGGGAACCGGAGACTTTAGGGGAGGGAGCGCCGGCTCCAGAGACCAAGCGCCCAGCGCCCCGAGGCTGGGCGCTGGGCCCGCTGAAACCCGCGAGTCCCCAGGCGCACCGCTCCTAGCCGGGCGGGGCGGCGGGAGACCGGAGGCGGACAGGTCAGCGGGGATCGGCACAGTGCGGGGCGGCGGAGAGAGAGCCCGGAGGCGCACAGATTCCCCGACAGTCGCTCACGCGGGGCGCCGGGTATC
>PISW01011175.1:0-42953 GCA_004023785.1 Mungos mungo | reverse complement strand
TGCTGCAGTGGCCTAGACGGGCCTCCCCGGGGCGGGAAGGGCGACCAGCGAGGAGGGGGGGGCGCGGGGAGACCCAAGAAGCCCCTGCGCCCCCCCCAGCACCACCTCGAAGGAAGCCCTGGAGAACTGGGGAGGCAGAGCCCCCCGCCGGCTGGAGGCATGTGGAGGGGGGGGCCTGGGGCCCAGGGAGAGGCCCAGCGGAAGCGGAGCCACCGGGGTGAGTGTCCCTCACTGTGGTTGGGGGGGACAAGGACGGAGATGGCTGAGGGCAAAGGAGGGAAGGGGCGGGAGGTCCAGCCACCACCGCAGAAGCTGTGATGGGGGGAGGGATGCGGGCGGCTGCAGGAGAGATGGGGACAGATGCGGAGGTAGAGACGCGGCCGCAGGCCTGGACCCGGGGCGGGTGCGGCAGCCGCAGTTTCTGGCCCCTGGCCTCCAGGGTGTGGGCTGGGTCATCGCCAGTCTTAGGACGTGGGGAAGGGGTTGGGGGGCGCAGGACAAGGGCCAGCGGAGACCGCCCTGTCACACACTGCACTCACATGACTCACAGATAGAGGCGCACACGGCCCCCAGCCCGCCAGGTGGAAAAATGAGTCCAGGATACAGACACAGAACCTCCCCCTCCCCCTCTCTGTCCCTCTGTCTTTCTCTGTCTCTCTGTCTCTTCATCTGTCTGTCTAGCTCTGGCTCTCACACACGCGTCCAGGCACACAGGCTACGCACATGCATTTGCGCTGGAGTTAAAATGCTCTTGGAAACTGCAGAGGGAGGAAGGGAGTGTGTGTGGCTGTGCGCGCGCGGGGCTGGGGGCGGTGGCCCTGCGTCCGTGGGTCTGAGAGTCGGCCGTCTGCGGGTGTGCCCGTGTTTGTGCAGACCGCTTCCGTCTCCCCCTCGCTGGCAGGGGCGCCCGCGGGCGGCCTGCTGATGGGGGTGCACTTGCATGTGCTCCAGAGGCTGCGCGGAAGGGAAGGCAAACCCAGGGCCACCGGCCCCTCCGCTCCACGCTGGGACGCGCTGTCCCCCTCCCGAGCCTCAGTGTCCTCATCTGCAGATTGGGCGTCCTAACAGCTTCCTCCTGAGGTTCCTGGGAGGCTGCCGTGAGAACACCGTGTGCGCAGAGTCCGGGCCGTAGTCGGGGCTTGCCCAGAAGGCTGTTCTCACCCACCGTTGCTGTGTGATGACTAGCCCACCCGCCTCTGTGGTGCCCTGACCCCACCCTGCCCACTGCCCAGCCAGAGCTCGGGCACAGGGTCTCTGGCCCCCAGCCCCTTCCCCGCCTACTGCCCCAACACCGTTCCAGGCGGCTGCTGGCACGGAGTCACCAGGTGCCACCTTGGCCCTGGGCATCTGCCATCCTGCGGCCCCCGCGGCCCCCACCTCCCCTTTGTCTTTTCCAGTCTGTTCCCAGCCTCTCCTGCCCACACTTCACCTCAACAGGTGCCCTGTCTGGCACCTTACCTACTTCAAGTCCCTCCTCTGAGTCTAACTCAAGTCTCTCTGGCTGCTGTGAGCCCCCCCTTCCACCCCATCCCGGCCCCCGACGGGGTGACCAGAGACTGAGGAGTGACAGGCCCAGTGTGGAGGCCGTTTGGTGCTGGGCACCTAGCCCCTCTGCAAAGGTCTGGGCAGGGAGTGTGGTGAGGGGACAGGAGGTCGTAGGCAGCCAGGGGGCCTGGATGGCCGCTGTGACAGAAGCCAGACTCCAGACCGCCACCCAGGCCTCCAGACCTGGCATTGCCCCCTTGCTCTGTCGCTCCGTCTTGTTTGTCTCTCTTCCTCTCCCTCCATCTCTGCCTCTTTGTCTACATTTCTGAAACCGTACCTAGAACCAGGGTTTGGATCTGACTTCTCTGTTACTGGCCAAGTGCCTCGGGCAGCCGTTCTCTCCCCACCTCACCCCTGCCTCGGTTGTTGGTTCTGCAAAATGGGTATAATCTTCCGGTCAGGGAAGGACATGAGACAGCGCAGGGAGGGCAGGGCTGGCACCATTCTCTGCCTCCCTCAGGGTGGGGGTCGGCCCCCCATGGAGCTGGGAGAGGCCCTGGTCTGGGGTTCTGAGTAGAGCAGGGAGGTGATGGTGGCAGCTATGGCAGAGTGCTGCCTGGGGGGTGGGGAGCAGTGGGCCACACCGGGGTCCCCGGCCCTCACTGAGCCTCTCCTTCTCTCCCCCCACAGCCCCCCGGCGCCCACGCGGAGCATGAGCATTGAGGATGGCGTGCGCCCGCAGCTCCCCGTGCCCCCCACTGCCGCCCGGTAGGATGTCCTGGCCCCATGGGGCCCTGCTCTTCCTCTGGCTCTTCTCCCCACCCCTGGGGGCCGGCGGGGGCGGCGTGACCATGACCCTGGCCGCCGGAGGGGGCTCCCCGCCGGCCACCTCCTGCCCCGCGGCCTGCTCCTGCAGCAACCAGGCCAGCCGGGTGATCTGCACGCGGAGAGAGCTGGCCGAGGTCCCCGCCAGCATCCCTGTCAACACGCGGTACCTGAACCTGCAGGAGAACGGCATCCAGGTGAGCTGGGCCCGCGGCCGCTGCGGCGGGTGGGGCGGGATGCGCAGCTGCGGTGCGGTGGCCGGTTCCTCCCGCCCCAGCAGGCGGAGGCCTTCTGGGTGTCCCCTCCGGCTCTTCCCGGCCACCCCGTGACACCGTCTGCCACCTGTTAACTTGAGCTAAGGCCTCCTGGGTTCTCCCTGAGAGGCAGCGTCTCTGTGCCAGCGTGTTGGGGCTCGGGCGCACGGCCACCTGCCGCCTCTGCCAGCACAGGACAAGCGAGCCCCCGGCCTGACCCTGGAGTCACAGGTGTGCAGAGCGACGCTTGCTGAGGCCCCGTGCTCTCTGCGCATGCGTGGCCTTGGGCTCGTGCGGCAGGACTCTGCGCCTCAGTTTCTTGGTCTGCAAAATGGGCGTGCTGGGGCCCTCTGCCCCAAGGGGTGGGCTGAGGGCTGATGGCTTTCAGACTTGTCAAGGACTTAGAATCTTCTGGCACCTGGCGAGCACTCCTTTGCGGTGTGGGGCCCAGAGGTGGCGTCACATTTGGAGACCGAAGCACACCTGCGTGCCTCGTCCCCTGTGGGCACGTGGCTGGTGCCCGGATGGGGCAGGTGCCATCTGATTAACCGGGACTGTGCTAAGATGGGCTACAAATGACGCTTCGAGGGCAGAGCTGTGCTGTTTTCACCCAGAGTCTCTGCTCTGCTGGCATTTGGGGCCCGATCGTCTCTGGTTGTGGGGCCTCCTGCGTGCTGTAGGGCTGGGCAGTAACGCCGCGCCCCCAGTGCCCGGATGTCTGCAGAGGTTGCCAGATATTGAGGGGGGCTCACCCTAGTGGAGAACCGCCGTTTTATGTTTTTTTAAATTGTTTTAAATGTTTATTTATTTTTGAGAGAGAGAGCAGAGTGCAGGTGAGGGAGGGGCAGAGAGAGAGAGAGAGAGAGAGAGAGAGAGAGAGAGAGAGAGAGAATCCAAAGCAGGCTCCAGGCTCTGGGCTGTCAGCACAGAGCCCAGCGCAGGGCTCGAACCCACGAACCATGAGATCAGGAGCAGAGGTCGGATGCCTAACCGACTGAGCCACACCGGCGCCCTAAACCCACCATTTTAAAGGCACGGGTCAGTACCTCGCACCATGCATGACTTTCCCGACCCCAGTGCATAAAGCTAGGAGAGAAGAGGGTTCCCGTGTGCCGTGTGATGTAGGAGCTAACGGTTCCCTCCTCCATGGCACTTCCTGGTCTGTCCCTGGGAGGGGAAGGGGCCAGTGGTGCCCATGTCACTGTCCCACACAGCCTGGGGACAGGGCTCCCCGCTGCAGAAGAGAGAGGGGATCTTTTCGGGGCCGAGTGCGAAGGGCGGGCTGCCCAAGTCAAGGAGGCGGTCCTGGGTGGCCCCAGGGCAAGGACCGGTAACCCAGAGTTGGGGTCCGACCGTGTCCTCCTGTACCAGTGCAGTGCGCTGGAGTCCCTGCGGACCTGCAAGGGGGCGACACCCTCACTCCCTTCTCACCCTACACGCCCTTGTTCCCTGGACTCCGCCTGCCCGCCTCCTGCCTCCCTTTACCCATGTGACGTTCCACACGTGTTGTGGCCACCAGCTCCGAGCCGGCCCTGATTTAGGTAATGACAGAGAAGGTCAGGGTCCTCCCCTTTTGTATAGAGAAGGGAAGAGACATTAACAAACGGGATGGCGGGATGGCTGGAGAGTGAGGCTGGGACAGCCGCATGGAAGCCGGAAGGGGAGATGTTAGCGCATCAGGGACTCCATCGGGGCTGAGAGGCCGCTGAGTCCGCCCCAGCGGCAGCCCAAGGCCCCGGCAGTGTCCCTTCAGTAGAACCGGACCATTTTCTCCTCGGGGAGCTCCACGCACAATCGAGGGCGGCAAACATCTGCCGAGCACCGGCCGAAAGTCCCGTGCGGGGCTCCGCCCACAGACCTGTGGCTGCGCGCAGGGGCACGATGGCCGGAGCAGCGCTCCCCCAGCCCCGCCAGCCCCTACCCCGGGCCCAGTCCGTCCTCCCAGAGGCCGCCGAGGGGTGCTCGCCTCTCCCGGAAACCCGCTGAAGTAGGAATGAAATCCAGCCTGTCTTTTGTGACCGCCGACTCCTGCGCGGCTGGGCCCGGCCTGCTGGCCCCTGCAGCCGCCGCCAGTTGCCCTCCCATTTTGCCCCTCCGCCCGACTATGTCTCTCTTTGCCCCCTAGGTCCCCCAGGTGAGCCTCCCTTCACCATCTTCCAGTCTGGGCCCCACGAACTCCCCCTCCAGACACCCCTGCCCTTGCCCGGGACGCTTATGTTTGCTAAATATCTCTTGGTTGTCTTCTATGTGGGAGGCGTGGTCTAGCCACTCTGGATACATCAGTGAGCAAAACAGACAGCCCGCCCCGCCCCGCCCAGTCCCCGAGCTCGCATTCTAGACCTAGACATGATATGTAAGTAAATGGCATGGGTTAAACATGCTGAGGGCTGTGGGAAGAGGAAATAAATGGGGGTTGGGCGCGGTGGGTGCAGGAGGAGGGGTGGCTGGCTGCAGCTTTAAAGCCACCAGGTCTGGGTGGCCTCATGGAGAAGGTGACATTTGAGCAAACGTTTGGAGGACATGAAGGTGGAGTCTTGTAGAAGGGCATTCCAGGCAGCGAGGACCACAAGTGCAAAGGCCCTGGGGTAGGAGCCTGCCTGGTGTGTGGAAGGAACAGCAACAAACAGGTGTGACTGGAACACAGTGAGCCAGGAGAGCGTGATCCTGCAGGGCCTCGTGGCCTCATGGGGAGGACTTGGGCTTTGCTTCCAATGAGCCAGGAGCCGGGGGAAGCTCTGAGCGGACGGCAGACCGGCTGCTGACTTGGGTCTCCCGGGGAGGCCCATAAGGCACGTGGATCCTGCGCCAGGGGGCCTGGGTTTGCATCCTGGATCTGCTGTTTCCTCGTGGTGCAGAGTTTGGGTGAGAAATGCCGGGGGCTCGGCTGGGACCAGGCTGGTTGTGGTGGAGGTGGCAAGAAGTGGGCTGATTCTGGGTGTGTTTTGAAGGTGGAGACACCAGGATTTTCCAGCAGAGCGGGTGTGGGAAGAAGCAAGAAAGGGTGACTCTCTTTTAGGGTTGAGCTGGCCTCTTTGCCTGGGCCCATTTGCGTCTGTCCCCCCGTCTCCCGGAGCCACTGGCCTCCAGACGTGTGACCCACATCCCTATCAGGATGTGCACTTGAGTCCCGTGGGCGTAGGCGAACTGATAAGTCACACGTGGGTCTGCCGCAGCCACGCGGCGTGGCAGTGCTAAGCACACACAAAAGGGCGCGTGTCTCGTCCCTGGGGGTTCTGGCACCCCCACCCCAGAGGCCACCGACCCCCTCAAACTGCACGTTCCCCCGGGATGGAGAGTGTGTGCCCACGAGAGTGGGTGCTTGTGACCATTCAGCCAAACTGGCCTCCCTTCATGGATGCCTTGCAGGTGGCGGGACGCGGGGCGGCCGAGGGAGCCGGCGGAGGAGCTGGAGAGTGTCAACTTTAAAAAAAAAGTTTATTTATTTATTTTGAGAGAGAACGTGAGCACATGAGAGGAGAGAGAGAGAGAGCGAGAGGGAGGGAGAGAGAGAGAGAGAGAGAGAGAGAGAATCCCAAGCAGGCTCCGTGCTGCCAGCGCATAGCCCGACGCGGGGCTCGATCCCGCAAACCGTGAGATCATGACCTGAGCCCAAGTCAAGAGTCAGACACTTAACCGACTGAGCCTCCCAGGGGCCCCAAGAAAGTAACTTTTTCATTATCCAGATTTTTAAAAATGAAACAAAAATCACCCCTAGTCCCACCACCTTGATATAAATAACTACGGTTTACATTTTGTTTAAAAGCTTCCTGGCTCTTTTTTGTGCCTATGCAAATGGACTTTTAAATTATTTATTTCAGAATGAAGGCAAATTAATTTAGAAAACCTAGAATATATACCTAAGTAAAAACACAGGGACAAAAGCCAAGCATAATCGACAGGCACAGGTAACTCCCAGTAGCATTGAGCGTCTTTCAGGCCGGTGCCCGGGAGGCGGGGTTGGGAAGCAGATTTCTGGCTTTTTTTTTTTTTTTTTTTTACTTTTCTGAGAAAAAAAATGGGATCACACCTTGTTATACCGGTTTACAGCTGACTTTTGACACCTGAGAGCGTAACAGGACGTCTTTCTCCCTGACACGGACGCTCGTCCAAATATCGATGTTAATCACCGCGTAGGATTCGGCCGCCCCGTTACCCGGCGGGTCCCTTCTCGCCAGTGTTTTCCCGGATACAGACAGCCCTGTGGTCAGCAGCCCCCGAGCTCAGTCTTGGGAACTTCCCTGATTCCGCTCTTGGGCGAAATTCCTAGAAGTAGAATCTCAGGGTCAGAGGGAAGATCAGAGAGGCGCTGCCCCACAAGGCCTGTGTGTCCTGTGACTGGTTCTTCCTGAAACACGCGGGGCGGCGTGTGCACACGCTCACGCACACGCACACATACACACGCACGCGCACGCACACATACGCACGCGCACGCACAGTCTGACATCAAAGTCCCATAGGAATGGCCTGACTTCTGGGGATCTGAGGGCCCCCCGTCCTGTCCATGGTCACCTGCTTGTCGTCTGGCTCTGCACAGATGATCACTCCCGTCAGGGCGGGGGGGACTTCACCCCACTCCCCGCTGGACCCCCAGCACCGAGAACAGAGCCCGGTACACAGCAGGTGCGTCGCAGATAGTGGTCTATGAACGGAAGGCCGGCTCCCGAGCCCCTGCCTTGGGGACTTGGCAGTGTGTGTGTGTGTGTGTGTGTGTGTGTGTCCCTGCAGCATCTGCCAGAACTGGGGAGCAGCCCTGAGGTTCCGTCACCTCCCCCACGAGCCCCGGCACGGGGAGACCCCAACTGCACTGATGCTGGCAGCAGCCTCTCTCTAGAACAGTGGCGCCCGCCTCTGGAGAGGGTTCGAACGCCTTGCGGGGACATGACAGGGCCAGCACGTGGTGGAAATGGTTGTCTTAATGCCCTTCTCGGGCAAAATAATTTTTTAAATATCAGCAGCCTTCCGTGGGCCCCCTAATCATTTCTGAGACCGGACGGGGGCACGCAAGCCCCGAGCCTGTGGAGCTACCTTCTAGGCAGAGGCCTGGAGATGCCCCTTCTCCCCCACCCTCAGCCCTGACAGCCCTGATGCCGCTCAGGCCACATGCCCCGGGGGACCCCACACAGTCCCCACCCCCAGGGGCGGGCCTGCTCCTCTCCTGCCTCCTCCTCCCCAGAGCCGGCCCTCCTGATGTGTTCACCGTGGGTCTCTCCGCTTGTGTGTGTTCTTGCAAAATGCTTATTGTGTGCATGTGCTTAATTTATGTAAATGAGGCCGCATTATAGATGGCTTTCTTTGTCTCACTGTTTTGACTCAGCCAGGGGTTTTAAGAGCCGTCCACATCAGGGTGTGCGCGCGCGTGCGTGCGTGTGTCCACTCCGTCGTGGGTGCCCCCGCCTCCTGCCCCCACCCTCGAGTCAGGACAGACACCCAGGAGGCTTGGAGCTGCCCCCACCACGAAATCTCCCTCGGGACCCCTTCGGGAGTCACGTGGTAACATCTCTGGGGGGCTCTCTGGGTCAGAGGTCATGCACGTACTTAACCAGGGTCCCTCGGGGTTCACCAGGAGGTCACGTGGGCAGTGCGTGAAGGCGCTCAGCAAGGACGTGTGCCTCTGGCCTAAGAAACCCATCCACCCGCCCGAAAGATGCACTCAGAGGTGCCCCAGAGGGAGGGTGAAGAGAGGCCGCCTCGGTTAGGAGTCAGGGCGTCGGTCAAGTGAACCGGGCCGCATCCTCACTACACAGTGCTCCCATTCTCACTACACAGTGCTCCGTGGCTATTTAAAACAGTTTCCAAGAATATCAAATGACACAGGGAAATGCTTAGAATGTAACACCGAGCTTTCAAAGGATGCAAGCAGATGTCCAGTTTGTGTTTTAACGCCGCCCTGAAAGGAGGGGCGCCTGGGTGGCTCAGTCGACCGAGCGTCCGACTTCGGCTCAGCTCATGATCTTGAGGGTGCGTGAGTTCGAGCCCCGCGTCAGCGTCCTGCGCTGACGGCTGGGAGCCTGGAGCCTGCTTCGGAGTCTGTGTCTCCCTCTCTCTCTGCCCCTCCCCTGCTGTGCTCTCTCTCTTTTTCTCAAAAACAAATGAATAAACCTAAAAAAATAATAATAAAGTAATAAAACTGCCCTGAAAGCAAAACCAGAACGCAGGGACCACCCAGAAACGTCGATAGCGCCTTTCCTACCCCACTGCTGTTACGGGGGCCATTGCATTTCTTCTCTCACTTTCTTCAGCCACTCAGTTTTCTTCAGTGAGGGCACCTGGTGCTTTTTGTTATCAAGAAAAATTCTACTTAAATATAGTATGGACAAGATGGTGTATACGCTGAAGGCGACAGTCTGCAGTGGGATTCGCTGGCCTGGCCCCGGAGAAGGGACCAGAAACCAAAGTCTGTGGGGGACTGGGCGTGTCTTCCTTCCCCAGGGCTCCTCCTTCCCACAGGGACAGGACACTTGTCCCGTCTGACGGTTGGAAAATGAGACAGCCCCTCCCCTGACTTCTCACCGACAGAATAGTGCATCTACACTGTCCGTCCTGTCTACACTACTGCCCCCCCAGCTTCTGTTTGTGCCCCTCGGCAGGCTGGTCTCCTCCTTGTCATCTCCTGGAGCCCCGGCACTGCCCCCCTTCCCCTTCTTTATTGTTGGATAATATTCTGTCCGATGAAGTTACCGCAATCTCTTGATCCGTTTCTTATCGATGGGCATTTGGACCGTTTCCAGCTCGGGGGTCCTTACTCCGCCTGACTTGATTTAGAGTCTTTCCAGCCGGAGCGGGGGTAGTGGAATCCCCCCTCCCCGTTCATGTCATGGAGAGGGGCGCGGTCTGGCCGCAGCAGGACTGGGACTGTCGGGAGCCGCCTCTGGAAGGGCCGCTCCCGCCACACGTCACAGGTGGCGGATTCCGAGGCCATGGAGCTCAGTCCCCCAGGTGGTCCTCCTGTGACCTTTCCTGACTGATACAGCACCTTCAGCACATGGCCCCTGCCTCCGGCCTCCTGCATCCCGGGACCTCTTCACACTAGATGTTCCCGCTTTCTGGAATGCTCTTCCACTCCCCCCTGCATCTGCTTGGCACCAGCGCTAAATGATTGTGGGGGACAGTTGAGGCCTGGCTCACAGATCTTCTTCGCGCATATTATCAAAACTGTCTGGGCCTCAGTTTTGTCATCTGTGAAATGGGGATAATAATCCTTCCATCATAGAGCCACTGAGAAATTCAACACTTTCATTCTTTGGACAAGCATGGACTGATGGCCACTGAATTCTAGGCGCTCCCAAATGCCCTGGGGACACGGTGTCACATGGGGGCAGTACATTTGCTCATGAGGACTTGGGGGGTGTCCGGTGAGGGGCCAGGAGCTGAGCAGCTCTGGTAAGGATTGACAGAGAGACCTTTGTCACGGTCACCCTCGTCTTTCTTGACTCGACCTCAGAGGCGCCGTCCCTGAACCCCCAGTCAGGTCAAGCACCCCAAAGTTATTGATCGCACTTGTTCACGTCGCCGTGGCCCCAAACTGCAACCATCCCAGGAACCAATCAGAGGGCATCTTGCCATCTTGCAGAGCGGTGTGGCCTCTGAGCCCGATGAGAGCCCCAGGAGAGGGACAGGTGGGGATCCCCATTTTTCAGTTGAGTAGACTGAGGCCTGAGAGACAGGAGACCCACATCTCCCCCTCTGTTACTTAGGCTGCCTCTTCCAGCCCGCCTCCTGCCCGGGAGGGTGGAAGTGGGGGTGTATGCGGCCCCCAGCGAGGCTCCAAGCTCTTTCCACAACTACCCCGTCAGTCCTGCTCTCCCCCCATCTCACAGACCAGTGAGACTGTGCGGGAGGAAGTGGGACCCCTGTGCAGGAGGCCACAGTCGGGACTCAGCCCAGGCAGACTGGCTGCAGAATTTGATTTTTCCAACACTAATTCCTGATGCTTCCTAATTCACAGCTGTCTGGGCTCTGTGTGGTCCTGCTGGTTCAGTCACAGAACTGAGTGACGCTGTCCACAAAGCCAGGCCCCGCTCTGGCCTTGTCCTTGCTCATCAGGACACCTGCCCCAGCTTCCTCCCTGTCTCCCGTCCACTGTCGCCTGCCCCACCCTGCCCCAGTAACAGTCTCCATGTCACCCCTGGACTTGAAGACGGGCAGTGCCCCCCTTGCAGTGAAAACCCTTCGCCCTGTCCCTGTCCCTGTCCCAGCCACACCACATGGGGGGGGGGGGGACGCTGCTGGGCCCAGACACCACCCAGCCCTGCCCTTCCAGCCCTTCCGAAAACACACATTGCCTCTGAAGGGCCAGAGTCCCGTCCCACACTTGCCTGGGGCCAGGCGCACTTCCTCTAGGGCCCCAGACACTGATAGTTTAATCCTTACAACACTGCGTGGGGGGGGGGGGGAGCAGGCTCCAAGCCGCTCCCAGAACCACTTGGGCCTCCTGCGTCTGACGGGCCCCAGCCTATCTGTCTGCAGCACCCAGCTCACACCCCAGTTCCTTTATTGAGCAACTACTATGCACCAGGCTCTGCTGCAGGACCTTTGCACAGCTGGGCGCAGAGAGGGAAGCCAGGGGGCCAGGGAGCCTCGCTGGGAAGGGGTTGTCTGACCCCTGCCCGTGTCTTCACCTGACCCCACCCACCCACACCGCCTTAGGCAAAGCTGGGGCGCACTTAGCCCCGATATAGATCTTACCCTCCCTTCCCGGGGCATTTTCTACACCCAGGTTCAGAAGCCTGTCTGGGGTGGGGGCAGAGGTGCAGAGGGGAGGAGCAGGCCCGAGAAGGCAACTCCTTGGTGGATGAGTGGAAGGAGATGAGGGAGGGGAATGGCCTGGTGAGTGTGGACGGGCAGTCACACGCACGCGTGCACGGAGCTGGCGTCTGAGTGGGGGACTTCTCACAGGCAGGGGTGGTCGGGACGCCTTAGCAAGGAGAAAGCCTGTTTTTTGTTTGTTAGGGAGCCTTGAGGGACTTGGGCCCCGACGAGGTACAGAGGCTGGGATGGCTCCGGGAGGGGGCGGCATGAACTCAGGTGTGGACAAGGAAGAAAGTGGCAGGCGCAGACGCGGAGGAGCGTGCGCTGAACCTCGAAGGCACTAAGCCCCGCCCCCCCTCCGTGTGTGGAAGGACATCTAATCCCCACACCAATCCTAAGGAGTAAATTTTATAATCCCCATCACGCAGACAGAGCCGCAGGCCCCAAGAGGTCTAAAATACACCCAATAGGGGCTCAGTTGGTTGAGTGTCTGACTTCAGCTCAGGTTATGATCTCAGGGTTTGTGAGTTCGAGCCCCGTGGCATGCTCTGTGCTCTCCCTCCAGAGGTCTCTGCTCCTCCCCCACTTGCGCTCTCCCTCTCGCTCTCTCTCTCTAAATAAATAGATAAATAAACTTTAAAAAAATAATAATAATAATTAAAATTCACCCAAGTCCCAGAAGTGGTAGAGAGGCAGCCCGAGTCAGGACTCCGGCTGTCTGACCCCAGCACTTGAACCGCCAGGCTCCAGGGCTGGCCGGCTTGGGGCAGGGACCAGACAAGCCTGTCTGAGCACAGCGGTCATCTGGGGTGCTGAGGTACCCCGGGTTTGAGCTCTCTCCTCTGAGGTAGATAGCGAGGGCCACCAAGCTCTGGCCAGAGCCTGTCCCCACCCACCGCCCTTACGGGTCAGCCTGGGGAAGGGGGCTGGGGGGGGGGGATGGCTATGGAGGTGGACACATTGGTTCCAGATGCCCTCACCCAACACGGCTCCTGCCAGTAGAGGTCAGTGCCAGCATGGCCCGGCACCTTCTAACAGGGACAAGTTTAGAACCTGTCATTGGGCAAGATAATAATAGCAGCAGAAACGACATTTCTGGGTTTCACTGAAGAGGGAGATGCTGTGTTCTAAGTGGTCCCCTGCCCCTGAGCTGGGCGGCGTTGCTGTGATACGGGCTTGTCCTCACTTAGTCCTCACAGCCCTGCACCCATTCTATGGAGGAGGACACTGAGGCCCGAAGAGGCTGAGTCTAGACCCAAGCCTGCCAGGCTCCTGCCGTGCCCCGGCGGCCAGGGAAATCCGCACTGAGATGGCCCAAGGCCCCGGTCTCAGGGAAGGAGGAACCAAGAAAAGTCATCCTAGAAGTGCTTGGTACAGGAAAGTAACGATGTTTTTAAAACGGTAAATGCAGAACGCTAGCACACGCTAGAAAAGACAGCGAGCTGCTAAGCTTCATTATCGGTTCCGTACATTCAAAACATATTAGAACAATTTATTTTAATAGCGTTAAGATAATTCACTTAATCATCTCCCACCACAGTTAAATTTTTAATAAAGGAATTCTTGACAGTTTATTTTCTTAAAAACCCCAACAGAACACGGTGGGATTTTTTTTTCAGTGCTAGTAATGTTTACCCACTGCAGCTGAAGTGCCGAGTCCTCTAACAGACCAAGCTCCGGGGTGAAAGAGAGGAGGCCCCCCCACCGCCGGGGTTGGGAGTGGTCGTCAATGTGGCCACATGCCCTTGCCCTTGACAGCGAGCACAGAACCGGCCACAGGGGGAGGAGGGCTCAGCAGCCATGGGCGGAAGAAGCGAGGGGACGAGGGGACTGGCTATTAGGTGGCTGTCAGAAGCCAGACCCCAGACAACCTCCGCTGCAGCGCAGCAGAACATCAGCCTCCCGCCAGACCAAATGTCAGGCTGGGAGGCCGGGGGGATCCCCCACTCCTGGAACCCGTCCCCACCTTGTCCATCCTACTCTGTGTCAGTGGTCCCAAACGTGACCCACGTTTGAAGATCATCAGCTCCGGGTGAGGAGGGGGCTCAAGCTGCCCTGTAGCGCGGCCACACCTGCCCCTCCCCCTGCAGCCAGGGCAGCACCCACGATCTGTTTACACCACTGCCATTTAAATGATCATTTGCATAATTATTATGTTTGGTGTCCTCCCCTCTCGAGGTCAGGCTCTGGAAAGTCAGGGCTGCGTCTTTCTTGTCCACGGCTGGACTCCCAGAGCCCAGCAAGATACTTGACACATAGCAGGCACTCAAAGAATATCTGTCTAATGAGCAAATCAACACGTGGGTCATGGCTGAGTCGTGAACAGGCTCCATGGCTCAAAATGCATTGAAGCCAACAGAGAGCCCAACCCTCCTGGCTTAGGATGGGCAGACGGATGGAGACTTCGTATTTATTCAGATTGAGGAAAAGCAGACTTTGAGTCTTGGTTCCGCCACTTTGGATCTGTGAGACTGAAGGCAGATAAGTTTTCCTCTCTGAATCTGTTTCCTTAGTGGTAAACCATCAAATCAGAGAGGAGGCAGGGTCGTGTGGCTGATGTGACAGGATTTCCACAAGGACTAAATGAGATCACCACCTCAGAGCATTTAATACAGGGTCTGGTACACAATAGGCACTTAACAAATCATGGCTTTTCCCTACTGCCTTATTGGGAGCCTGCCCAGAATGGCACTTTGTTTCAGAGTCAGGATGGGATCAGCCTTGTACTGTTTGAGAGGAGGAGAAGAGAAGAACGGGCTGACTTTATGTGTGTTAAATTTTAAGGGTAACCTCTAAAAGAAGAGAAAGAGAAGATATATAAATTCTAAAATAGTAGATGGGGGAAATTGAATAAGAAGAAAATCAATGAAAAAGATGACAGGAAAAGAGGAAGAATAGGCTGTAAAAAATCAGGACAAACAATGAGCACAAAGTAACAGTAAGAATAATTCCAAATGTATTAGTAATTACAATAAATGTAAATGGACTAAACTTCAGTTAAAAGACAACAATTTTCAGACTGTGTGAAAAGCAAAATCCAGAGGCACCCATGTGGCTCAGTCAGTTAAGCATCCAACTCTCAATTTCAGCTCAGGTCATGATCTCACCATCCGTGAGTTCAAGCCCCGCATCAGTCTCCATGCCGATGGTGTGGAGCCTGCTTGTGATTGCCTCTCTCTCCCTCTCTCTTTGCCCCTCCAGTGTGTGCTCTCTCTCTCTCCCTCTCTCTCTCTCAAAATAAGTAAATAAATTTTTTAAAAAAATCCAAAAGACACACCTAAAACAGCAGATCAGAAAGGATGAAATCATATAAGAGGGCACATTCTAACCAAAAGAAGAGTAAGTCAGAACCAGAACGCCAGTGCTCTTTCAGCTCCCAAGTTCTATCACTGAGGGTTTCAGCATGTTGGCATTGTCACCCAGGGCAAAAGGTGTGCTGGCCCACATCGACTGGCATAACTGGGTGCTCTCCAAACCAGAGCCTTGTCCATCCTGGGCCATTCACTCAACACACTTGGCTGAAGTCAGCCATGAACTAGGCCTTGAACTGGGGACAGGGAATGCAGAAACCATCCAGATGGACTCTCTACTCATTCACTCATAGCCTAGCCAAGGAGAAGGACGTGTCAAACCGGTGTGATAAGAGATTGTGTGTGAGCAGGGGAACAAGGAGGGCTTCCTGGAGGAAGGTAACCGGCATTTCCCAGAGAATGAGGAGGACAGCATTCCAGGTGGAGGGCACAGCCTCGGGGCAAGGGCAGAGGGGCTGTGCGGAGCCCTGTGAGCTTATGCAACCATACACCTCCGTATGGCTGAGGTATAGGAGAGGCACTGAGGCAGTCCTGCAGAGCCTCGGACCCCAGGTCGGGGGTGACAGGGGGCCTGGGAGCACTATTAGCAGGGATGTGGCGGTGTCTGAACCGCATGTCAGCCCAGGTAGAGAAAAGACGCCGAGGAAGAAACCGGAGGCCCAGAGATGGGACAAATGTTCATGATCATTGTTCGCTGAATCAACAATTTTAAACACATATATTACTGCGTGCTTGCCCTACTCCAAGCACTCCCAATCGTGTCCAAGCCTCGCAGTAATCGGGCAGTACCTGTGAGGAAAGAGGGTTCAGAGACAGCAGAACATGTTCCCAAGGTCACACCGCAGATCCGAGGCAGCAAAGCCAGGATTCAAACCCAGGCCCAGCACCTCCCCACCAGGCTGCTCCCCAGGCCTCCTGCGGAGAAGGGAGAACTGTGGAATCCTGGCAAAAATGAGAAGCGCTCCCTATTTAAAGCGTCCCTACAGCACATCTTGGATAAAACCAGGCTCCTTGGCAGCGCCACCCCCGTCCTGCTTAGTTCTCGAGCGCATTAGTAAAGTGGTTGGGGGGACCCCCCCTTGGAAATGCCCCTCGTCTCCCCCCACGCACCCCCTTCCCAACCCAACTGAGACAAAGCACGCGGAGCAGGAAGAGCCTCAGGCTCTGCCGAGATGCCTGTTGTGGACAGACTGTAGGGGGTCCCCCTCTGCTGAGGACGGGGGAGATGTCTCACTTGTGCGCTCCCCAGTGGGCACAGCGGGCAGCCTCCTGAGCCCCCGGACCTCACTGAGCGTCCGCCTCTGCCGCTTGCTCGTTGTGTGACTTGACTAAGCAGGTTCCTTCTCTGACGAGCAGGCCCAGCAACAGCCCCCTCGCGGGGCGGCCCGGGGGACAGCCGCCTTGAATGGAGAACGCCCGGCCCAGCACCTGGCATTTGTCACCGGGGTTCGCGAGCACCTGCAGTGCCAGGCCCTGGGCCGAGCAAATGTCAGCCACTCCCCCGAGCCTTCAGGACAGCTTCGTGGGGTGGACATCGTGATGCCCTTTCACGGGGAATGGCCCCTCCCCTTCTGCTCCTTCAGAACTGCTTTATCCCCACGAAATAAAAAGCAATGGATGAATGAATGAATGAGTAATGAATGAGACATCTGGGCTGGATCCGAGGGGACAAGCAGGAATTTTCCAGGCCGAAGGAAGAAAAGGGGAGGGCAGCCTGAGAAGAGGGAACAGCACGTGTAAAAGTGGAGGACCTGGTATGATAGCTCCAGGAGTTGTCTTTGACAGAAAGGTTACAGGAGTGAGGATGGTTAGGGCGGTGGGGGATGGGCACGCAGAGGCGAGGGGAGAGGCAGGCAGGCGCCAGGCCAAGCAGGGCTTCTGATGCAGGTTGAATCTTCTCTGAGAGCACTGGGGAGCCACGGAGGGCTCCAGAGGAGGGTCCTGGGTGTAGCAAGACCCTGGAGATGGGCTGTGGCTGTGAGACCTTCACAAAGGAGTAGAACCACAGGCTTACTAGACAACCCCAAGGGTGAGGCCACAGGTGGGGTGGGGTCTGAGGCTGCAGGCCCGCCTTGGACCAGGAAGGGGGACCGGGGGCTCCCACTGAGTGAGAGCTGGGACCCTGGCAGGAGGGAGGAGAAACGGGCAGGCAGTGTGTTCCCCGCTCGGCTTGCAGAGCGGCTTCCTGGGACCCGGGGAGGACCCAGAACTAAGTGTCACCACGACCGGGTGAGCGCGCGGTGTCTCCAGAACCTGGGCCAGCTGCCCTTTCCCTCCAGATTTCTCTGTCCAGACTCTCAGGTCTAATCTTTTAAGAGCCCACCTCATTCTCTCCCTGGTGATCAGTGACGGCCGGATGCTTCTGCTGCTGCTGCTGCTGTTACTATTATTTTTTTATTTTAAAAATTGTTTAATGTTTATTTATTATTGACAGAGAGTCAGAACATGGGTGGGGGAGGGTCAGAAAGAGGGAGACACAGAATCCAAAGCAGGCTCCAGGCTTCGAACTGTGAGCACAGAGCCCGACGCGGGGCTCAGACTCATGAACCACGAGATCATGATCTGAGCCCAAGTTGATGCTTAACTGCCTGAGCCACCCAGGCGCCCAGTTACTATTATTTTTAATAGAAACAGTGAGTGAGGAGGGCCTGCTCTGTGTGCGCCAGCGTTTCCCAGGGCGATGATCAAAGGCACCCTGTGAGGAAGGTTCTGTGGCCGTGATGTTTGGGAAACCCAGAGTGGGGCGAAGCCAAACTGTCCTTTCCCACAGGACATCCAGGAACTTCAGCCCCCCGCAGTGCACCTCCAGAAGGGACCGCCTGGCTCCTGTTTGATCGGGAAGTAGCACCATCCCGAGTAGCACCCCAGGGCACGCACTGGGACCGGCCAGCCAGGCTCTGCCGCTTGTTCTCCCAGAGGAGGAGACCAGGGTGCACTGGCCCATGTGGCCGCAGGAGCCTGTCCCCAGGGCCTCTCAGGGTCCTGGGGCTGCCCCCAGTCTCGGGCACAGGCACGGCCACACTGCAGGAGACCCCAGGCCAGCACGCTCTGCCCCTTCCCTCCGGAGGTCCTGCAGGTGCCCTGGCAGCTTGGCAGAGTTTCCCGAGGGCCCATCGCCCACCAGCGTGCTTTAGACGAGACTCCTTCGGGCGCTAGCCTTCACTGAGGTTTTGTCCCATTCTAGAAGTTAGCTATGTTCACCGCAGGAAATTAGAGGAGGCAGAAGTGTATTAAGGAAAATAAATAATTGACCCTGGCAATTCCATCTCAATGTCCCAAAGGAGGTATAACCCTGGGAAAGAATTTTGGATAGCCATGAAACTTGTTTCAAAGGATATATCACGATATGGGAAAATACGGTGTAATATTATTAAGGGGAAATGCAGGGCCAAGGTGTGTGTGTGTGTGTGTATATATATTTTTTTTAAGTTTATTTATTTATTTTGAGAGAGAGCGCACGTGCAAGCAGGCTCTGAGCAGTCAGCACAGAACCTGACGCAGGGCTTGATCCCATGAACCATGAGATCCTGACCTGCGTCGAAATCAAGAGTCAGATGCTCAGCGGACTGAGCCACCCAGGCGCCCCGAAGGGGAGTATCTTATGTCAGTGAAATTTGTAAAATATTTTAAAAAAGGATGAAAAGAGATACCCCTGCATTGTATGCATAGAGAAAAGACTGGAAGGATATATATGGAATCGTTCCCGCAAGTTAGCATAAGTCGATGTCCCATGGCTGACTTCTCTTGTCTTCTTACACTTTTTCCTAAGATGAATGTATATTACTTTTATCAGCAGGGGATGAGGGGGTTGGCAGATGGAAATTGTTCTAGCTAACATCCCTGGAGACCCCAGGAGACTGTAGCGCATGCGTAGTAGAGGGGTCGATCCCTTCCTGCTCCCGACTCTGAGCTGTACATTTCCCCCACCACCCGGACTCCATCCCACTTTTCCCGGAAACCATTCAAGTGATCTGAGGATCGCGAAGTTTTAATAGCCCAGATGTATTTTGTCATCTGTCCCTTTAGCCCTGAGGCCACAAAGACCACCTTGCGCAGGCCAGCTGCCCGGGGTGGTTTTCATCGGGAATCTGGTTTCTTTGAAGGGACTGGATCTCGGTTCTGGTCAGAAAGGGCCCCCAAGACAGCATTGTGCTCCAAGCCCTGTGGCAGCGACCCCTGGAGGGGCCTGGACTCGGGTGGGTAACAAAGGCGTAGGGACAGCTGCGCCAGGGGCTGGGGGCGTGTGACACAGGAGCTGGGTGCTGAAGGGCAGATGGCAGGTGGCCAGGAAAATAAGTAGGGAGGGTCTTCCTGGCAGAGGGAACAGCAAGTGCAGAGTCCCGGGGACTGTGTTCTGGAACTTGCTGAGAGCAGGACAGGGAGGAGGGGGCGACCCTGGAAGAGGAAGGGGAGCTCATGCCAAGCCGATCGATGCCACTGGAGGGTGGACACTGGGTCTTTTTTTTTTTTTAAGTTGATGTACTTAGTTTGGGAAAGAAAGAGTGAGTGGGGGAGGGGCAGAGAGAGACAAGGAGAGAGAATCCCAACCAGGCTCCGGGCTGACAGCACAGAGCTTGGCATGGGGCTCGATCCCATGAACCAGGAAAGAGATCATGACCTGAGCCGAAATCAAGAGTCCGATGTCCAGGGTCATGAACCGGGCTCCGTGTTCCCGGCCACACCTACGTCTGACCAATGGTAAGGGCCCGGATGTTACAAAAGACGGGGTCCCAGCCTGGCTTTCTCCAGGCACTTTCAGAAATGCGCACTAACAGTCCCAGTTCATAAAGCTGCTAGAGGAGAAAACTCGGTGTATTCACAAAGCATCGAGGAGTCAGAGAGGCGCCTGGTATGTCCGCAGAGCCCAACTCGAGGGCCACACTGGTCACGTGAGCTACAAGCTGAGCCTGAGCCCGTGGGCTACAACCCACACATGGAATTTCAGAGACTTTGTACAGAGAGTGTAACATACATCCTTCATAAGTTCTCCTTTCGATGACGTGTTAAAATCATAAAATTTTGGATACACTGGGTTAAATAAATATATTTTTAAATTAATTTCACCTGTTTGGGGTTTGTTTGTTTCTTTCACGTGGCTTCTAGGAAATTCAAAAGTAACGATGTAGACCGCAGTGCGTTTCGGTGGCACAGCACTGGCACACGTAGCGGCTGCTGTCATTCTGTGATTATGACAATGCCGGGAATGTATTACTGCTCCTTAAACCGGCTGCCTCTCAGGTTTAAGAAAAACTTCAAGTGTTTTCCTACTTCATATAAAAGTACTTTTTGTTCATTAAAAAGATATGGAAAGAGGGGCGTAAGGGTGGCTCAGTTGTTTGAATGTCCGACTTCAGCTCAGGCCATGATTGAGCCCCACGTCGGGCTCCGTGCTGACAGCTCAGAGCCTGGAGCCTGCTTCCCGTTCTGTGTCTCCGTCTCTCTCCTCCCCTCCCCGGCTCATGCTCTGTCTCTTTCTGTCTCTCTTTCAAAAATAAATAAACAGGGGCGCCTGGGTGGCTCAGTCGGTTAAGCCTCCGGCTTCGGCTCAGGTCAGATCTCACGTTTGTGGGTTTGAGCCCCGCGTCAGGCTCTGTGCTGACAGCTAGCTCAGGGCCTGGAGCCTGCTTCCGGTTCTGTGTCTCCTTGTCTCTCTGCCCCTCCCCCTCTCATGCTCTGTCTCTCTCTGTATCAAAAATCAATAAAACATTTAAAAAAAATTTTTAAAAATTAAAAAAAAACAAAAATAAATAAACATTTTAAAAAATGTTTAAATATATAGAAAGAGTAAAAATTTCCCATAATCCCCAATAGCTGGAGTTCACTACCAAGAAGAGCTTGGAGTAGATCCTGACAGTCTTTTCTCGGTGCATAGATACTTAATTCTTCCGCTTCTTTTTAAAAATCTACCAAGTCACAGGGCGCCTGGCTGGCTCAGTCAATGGTGGAGCATGCAACTCTTGATCTCAGGGCTGTGAGTTCGAGCCCCACACTGGACATAGAGATTTCGTAAAAATAAAATCCCTATCTGTCTATCTATCTATCTATCTATTGAAGTTTATTTATTTTGAGAAAGAGAGAGAGCACAAGCACGGAAGGCTCAGAGAGAGAGGGAGAGGGAAAATGGCAAGCAGGCTCTGCGCTGACTCGGGGCTGGATCTTACAATCCATGATATCATCACCTGAGCCGAAATCAAGAGTCAGACGTGTAATGAACTAAGCGTCCCAGGGGCCCCCCAAAATGAAATCTTTACCATAGAGCCCCACGAAGCTGTGACTGCAGAGTATGCTGTCTGGAGGTCTCTGTTTCCCCCTGAGATTGCAATGCGAGCGTCCCCCCAAGGCATTAACGGGGCTTCAGAAAGCCATCTGATGGCTGCGTGGTCTCGGTGTACCGGGCACCGTGACCCTGAAGGAGAATCAGGTAAGATTCTGCCTCCCATGCCCCGCCCAGCACTGCCCCTCCTGTGGCCCCGGCGCCTCAGCCCGAGAGGGGGCAGCCAAGTTCAGGGGTTAAGAGCTGGGACTTTGGAGGCAGACAGCCTCAGTCTGACCCCAGGTCCATCATCTCCTCCTGTGTGACCTTGGGTCAGTCACTGCACCTCCCTCTGCCTCCTGCTAAGATGGAGATAATTCATAAACCCCCAAGTGGAACCCTTGAGCCCAGATGTGTCTTGGGACATGATGTTCGCAAGGCGAGGTACCGGGGCGCCTGGGAGGCTCCGTCAGTTGGACGTCTGACTCTTGGATCTCAGCTCAGGTCATGATCTCACAGTTGTGGGTTTGAGCCCCACATCGGGCTCTGCATTGACAGTGTGGAGCCTGCTGGGGATTCTGTCTCTCCCTCCCTCTCGCTCTCTAACATTAAAAAATCTTTAAAAAAAAAAAAAAAAGAAAGAAAGAAAGAAAGAAAAGAAAGGTGAGGTACTAATGTACAGCATATATTTAATAGCACCTCCTGATTCCTCTAAACTTTATCAAGTGTGGGGATATTTCCAGAGTGAAGTGTTTGAATAGTCACATGAGTGGGATCAATAAAAGCTTTAAATAGCCTCCCCTGGGTTCTGATCGGGCCCTACCACCCAGTGGCATTCGGTGCCAAAGTTATGAGCAATCCCTGGATTTCACAGCTTGATGGATTTCACAGTTGCAGATACTGAGTAAGTACCCATCTCGTAGGACAGTTTGGCGGATTAAATGAGTTGTTGCCCATGAAGCATTTAGAATGGTGTCCGGTGCCAAAGAAGGGCGCAAGGCGTGTTAACTGGTGGTGTAAGTATTTTTAATCCTTTGTTTATTGAGGTGTAATTTACATACTGACGTGTCATTTACATATGATGAACCGCCCCTGTTTTAGGCGAACAGTGTGGGGAGGTCTGCCTGTCTGATTCATCCATGTAGCCACCGCCCCAGTTGGGAACACTGCCATCACCCCAGAAAGTTCTCTCAGGCCCCTTCCCTGCCTGGCCGGCCCCCCCACACACTCAGAGACGGCCGCTTTGCACACGCACAACGTGGAAGGGACGGGACCCTACCACACGCGCTTTTTTGTGGCCTGGCTTCTTCTGCTCGATGCGATGCCGGCCCACGAGGCTGGCGGTGTGTCGGGATAATCGTGTTCCACCGTGCAGACAGACACACAGCGTGTGTCCCTCATGGGTTGACAGACACTGGGGTCGTTTCAGATTAGGCTGTAATGAACACAGATGCTGTGAGCGTCCGTCACAGAACGTTGGATGGACAGCGGCTCTCCTCTCTCTTGGGGAAAAAAGATTCGGGTGTGCAAGGGTCGGGTGGTGCGGAAGGGGGATGTCTAGCCTTCGCCGAAAGAATCAAAGTTTTCCCAAGGGTGGTCTTCCGGTCTTACCCTCCCACCAGCAAAGGGGGCGGAAGGGGGCGGGGCGAGCCCCAAGCGCGTGCTCGCATTCCCGCATGCCGGTGGCCCTCACGGACCCCTGTCTCCCCTCTGTCACAGGTGATCCGGACGGACACGTTCAAGCACCTGCGGCACCTGGAGATCCTGCAGCTGAGCAAGAACCTGGTGCGCAAGATCGAGGTGGGCGCCTTCAACGGGCTGCCCAGCCTCAACACCCTGGAGCTGTTCGACAACCGGCTGACCACGGTGCCCACGCAGGCCTTCGAGTACCTGTCCAAGCTGCGCGAGCTCTGGCTGCGCAACAACCCCATCGAGAGCATCCCCTCGTACGCCTTCAACCGCGTGCCCTCCCTGCGCCGCCTCGACCTGGGCGAGCTCAAGCGGCTGGAGTACATCTCGGAGGCGGCCTTCGAGGGCCTGGTCAACCTGCGCTACCTCAACCTGGGCATGTGCAACCTCAAGGACATCCCCAACCTGACGGCCCTGGTGCGCCTGGAGGAGCTCGAGCTGTCCGGCAACCGGCTGGACCTGATCCGCCCGGGCTCCTTCCAGGGCCTCACGAGCCTGCGCAAGCTGTGGCTCATGCACGCCCAGGTGGCCACCATCGAGCGCAACGCCTTCGACGACCTCAAGTCGCTGGAGGAGCTCAACCTGTCCCACAACAACCTGATGTCGCTGCCCCACGACCTCTTCACGCCCCTGCACCGCCTGGAGCGCGTCCACCTCAACCACAACCCGTGGCACTGCAACTGCGACGTGCTGTGGCTGAGCTGGTGGCTCAAGGAGACGGTGCCCAGCAACACGACGTGCTGCGCCCGCTGCCACGCGCCCGCCGGCCTCAAGGGGCGCTACATCGGCGAGCTGGACCAGTCGCACTTCACCTGCTACGCGCCGGTCATCGTGGAGCCGCCCACGGACCTCAACGTCACCGAGGGCATGGCCGCCGAGCTCAAGTGTCGCACGGGCACCTCCATGACGTCCGTCAACTGGCTGACGCCCAACGGCACCCTGATGACGCACGGCTCGTACCGCGTGCGCATCTCCGTCTTGCACGACGGCACGCTCAACTTCACCAACGTCACCGTGCAGGACACGGGCCAGTACACGTGCATGGTGACGAACTCGGCCGGCAACACCACGGCCTCGGCCACGCTCAACGTCTCGGCCGTGGACCCCGTGGCGGCCGGCGGCGGCGGCGGGGGCGGAGGCGGCCCGGGAGGCGGCGGCGGCGGAGGGGGCGGGGGCGGCTACACCTACTTCACCACCGTGACCGTGGAGACCCTGGAGACGCAGCCCGGAGAGGAGACCCTGCAGCCGCGGGGGACGGAGAAGGAGCCGCCGGGGCCCACGACGGACGGCGTCTGGGGCGGGGGCCGGCCCGGGGACGCCGGCGGCCAGGCCTCGTCGTCCACCACGGCGCCCGCCCCGCGCTCCTCACGGCCCACGGAGAAGGCGTTCACGGTGCCCATCACGGACGTGACGGAGAACGCCCTCAAGGACCTGGACGACGTCATGAAGACCACCAAGATCATCATCGGCTGCTTCGTGGCCATCACGTTCATGGCCGCCGTGATGCTCGTGGCCTTCTACAAGCTGCGCAAGCAGCACCAGCTCCACAAGCACCACGGGCCCACGCGCACCGTGGAGATCATCAACGTGGAGGACGAGCTGCCCGCCGCCTCGGCCGTGTCCGTGGCCGCCGCCGCCGCCGTGGCGGGGGGCGGGGGCGGGGGCGGGGACAGCCACCTGGCCCTGCCCGCCCTGGAGCGCGACCACCTGAACCACCACCACTACGTGACGGCAGCCTTCAAGGCGCACTACGGCAGCAGCCCCAGCGGCGGGGGCTGCGGCCAGGGCCCCCCGGGGCTCAACTCCATCCACGAACCTCTGCTCTTCAAGAGTGGCTCCAAGGAGAATGTGCAAGAGACGCAGATCTGAAGCCGCCGGGCGGGGCGCCCGGGCCGGACTGGGCCCCTCCCCGCGGCCCCGGCCCCGCCGCCGCCGCCGCCCTCGGACCCGCGCAGGGAAGGTCGGGGAAGGAGGGTTCGAAGCCCCGCCCGCGCGTGGACCCCAGGGCGGCTCACCCCAGCGAGGACAGGGTGGGCTCCCGTCCGGATCCTCCGCGGTTCTGGCCTCCCCCTTCCCCCCATCCCGGGCGAAGGGAGGGGCTGCAGGATTAGGGGGAAGTGGCTGGAACCCTCCGCTTTTCCGCCTCGCTCTCTCTACCAACCCTTCCCGGCCCTCCGCCTTCCAGGGGAGAGAGGAGCTTTCTGGGGGGGCGTCCTTTCCCCTCATCCCCAACAACCCTCCTTTGACGGTTCATTTTTTTGCAGTTTGACGCCTGTCCCCCCCCCCCTCCTGCCCCTCCGTCCCCCAAACTGAAGAGACAGACGCGCGGTCAGAGCCTCCAGACACCCGGCCCTGCCCCCCACCTTCGCCCCCTGCCCTCACCTGCCCCACAGACTCTTTTGATACTGAAGGGAGGTTTGCGTCAATGACTACCTGCTCTGTAATTACTTTAAAAAAAAACACGGAAAAAGTAAAAAAAAAATTTTTTTTTTGGTCATGAAAGCATGGAGGAGAGAGAAAACAGAGTGAATGGGGGGGGGCGCAATGAGAGGATGGAAAAGTCAGGTGTCAGGGGCCCCACCCAGAGGGTGGGCAGCTTCAGCACCTCTGGGTGGACTCAGGTCCTCTCACCCTTGACCTTGGGAGCCCCAGAGAGGGCCTCCGTCACTCAGCACACCTAGCACTTGTCTTTAACGTCCCCGCAGCTCACGGGAGGCGTGTACTGGGGCCTCTTCCCTGCCCCCGTTCATGCTCCCGGGGGTTCCCCCCCGGCTGCGGGGCTGCGGGGCTGCAGGGCTGCGGGTCGGTGGGGCTCGGAGCTCTGGATCTGGGAGTTTGGGATCAAGGTGTGGGTGGGGCCAAGCTCCCTCCAGGGCCTTAGCGGAAGATCTTTCCTTGTCTCTGCCAGCTCTGTGCTCGTCACCCCACATCTCCACACCGTCTCCCTTCCACGCTCACGGCCGTCTCTGTCCAGATCCCCCCTGTTATTTATAACGACACAGGTCCCACAGGGTCAGGGCCGGCCTGCTCCAGCACGAACTCATCTTATCCTGCTCACCGGCTAAGACCCTGTTTCCAAATAAGGTCACATGTGCAGGCCCTTGAGGTCGGGACTCCAACAGATCTTTTTATAGGATGCGACTCCTCCCACCAGAGCCACAGAGAGTGTCTGTCCCCTCGGCTGGCTGGCCAGGCGGGCGACCCCACGAGGCACTGTGGGGAGAAAGCGGGTCAGGCTGAAGGGGGGAAGGAGTGATGTGCTCCTGCTGCAGCCGGGCCCGCGGACCCGAAGCCGCACCTCTGGCTTGCTCACACAGAGGGGACAGGAGGGACGGGTCAGCCGGGGAGTGGGGGGCTGCTCACCCAGAGCCCTTGGAGGGACAGGGGCCAGCAGGTGGGCGTCCCAGAGGTCCGCCCGGACTGCGGGCAGATGCTGCTTCAGTGCCGTCCAGCCAGGCCCAGGCCACTGGCAGCAGAGGGTCCGCAGCATCTCATCTCTCCCCTGCCTGGGGCTCCAGAAGCAAATTCCTCCCTCAGGGACCTGCCCACCGCCCGCCTCTGCCATGGCTGTCCCATCCGGGGTCTCTGGCCCTGTCTGCCTGGGTCTGTCTGCTCCTGCCTGTTGGCCTGGGACTCTCTGAGCCCGGCTCCCCCCAGGGCTCGCTTTCATGCTCTCTCTCCCATCCTCTTTCAGCGCGATCCTGGTTGCCATGGCAATACTGCAGCGGGTACCAGGTGGTGGCTGGGGGCAGGGAGCCGCGCTGCCGCAGCCTCCGCCATCTCCAGTGCCAGGCACCTGCAGGGTGCGGTGGCTGGGCCTCACTTGGGGGGACCTCGGGGCCTCCCCAGGCCTCACAGGCTTCTTGGCCAATGGGAGGTGGGGGGAAGGGAGGACCGGGAGTCAGAGGGGGAATACAAGATGGGGGGAGGCGGGGCGGATGGCATCGTGGCTGGGAGAAGGGTGCGTGAAAGGCGAGAAGTCAAGGTGACCTGAGAGGCAGAAGACTGGGACAGGGCTGGTGGTGGGAACTGGGAGGAGCGGGGCTCCGGCTCCTGCTGCCCTTGCGGAGACGGGGCTGCGCAGACCAGGCCGGGCGTCCCCAGGACTTGGGGTGGGAAGGAGATGCGGGCCCGGCCCAGCTGGGGCTGGAATGGCCGCCAGCTCAGAGAAGATGGGGCGGGGCTGGAGGACTGGAGGTCCCGGGAGAGACCCCAAGACAGCGACAGGAGGGAAGGAGAGAGTCAGGGACAGAGACCCAAGGGAGGAAAACGTGGAGGAGGAATGTTGACCAGAAACACGGCTGCCGAGGCAGGGGGCTGGGGTGGCAGGCCCAAGGACGGGCTGCAAATTCAGGAGCGAGGGACAGACAGGGAGTCCAGAGTCCCCATCACAGTCTCCGCTCCCTCACTCTCAAACCCTCTCTGCCCCCACCCCAAGCAGGATGCAGTTTCCATGACAACCTGGCCCGGCAGAAATGGGGGCTGGGGACTGCAGAGGAAATTTTCCATATCAGCAGGAAGGGAGGAGGTAGAACGCAGGAAGGAAGGGGCTGGGTACGGTGAGGGCCGCCAGGGGCCCTGGAACCCCAAGTCCTCGTGCCCACTGCCCCAGGATTCTCACCCGCCCCCACCTAGTGAACCTGCCACCCTCTCCGCTGGGCCACAGTCAGGGGAGAGGAAGGTTCTGGAGAGGATCAAGGGTCAAATGTCCAAAGATCGGCCCCTGCCCAGGCCCCGAGGGGAGGGGGGCGGTGAGCAGCGGCCGGAGCTCAGAGCTCGCACAGACCACCAGATTCAAGGGCATGGCTTCTGACGGGGTCCCAAGGAAGGTCGGGGTGGTGGGGTACGGCCGCCTCGGTGAGTCACTGGCCCTCTGGGCCCCCTTCCCCAGGCCCCTTCTTTCTGAAGGCCCCAAAACCCCGTGCCCTCCACAAACACCTTCACCCACTTCTTTGCACCTTGGCTCTGCCTGAGCACCTTCCACTGCCTCCCCCCGTGGGGCCCCCACCCTCTCTCTTGGTCTCTGTCCCGCCTTTCGGATTCTCTGTCCTCCACCCAAGTTTTTGTGTGCCCCCCTGCCAGCCTCCTGCGTCCATGTACCCGCTCCATCAACTCTGGCATTCCCTCCCTGGGTCTCTGTCTCTCTCCCTCTGGTCTTTGTTCCCCTCTCTCTGGGTCCCAGTCCCCCTCTCTCTGGGTCTCTGTCCCCCTCCCGCTGGGTCCCAGTCCCCCTCTCTCTGGTCTCCATCCTACTCTTGCTGAGTCTCCCTCCCTCCCCAGGACAGTCCCTGGTTTCTCACCTTCTGACTCAGGGACCAGAACTGGGCCTCGAACTTGTTTTTGTCTGGAATCGTGACCCAGGACGGATGGCGGGGAGCGTGCCCCCCTCCCTGCAGCTCCAGAACCTCGCTGCCCTCAGGGAGAGGTCAGTGATCTCACCATGAGCGGGGGGTCCCTGGAGCTCCTGACCTGGCCTCCCTTAGGTGCTGTGATCTCAGGCGAGTCCCTCACCCTCTCTGGGCCAAACTAGAAACGGCACAACCCCGTCTATCCTGCTTCCCCTCTCAGGCCAGGGCGGAGTGGCAGCCCTGCAGAGACCCTGAGGGAATCGGAGGAGGAGAGGGCCAACACCTCTCCAAGGCCCTCCCACATCTCTCCCCTCTCCCAGGCACCCTGACCTTGTAGTGGAAGTGGCCCATCCCCAAATAATCCAGGAATCGGGGGCACAAATCCTGCGCTACGCCAATCTCCTGGTGAGCCCTGCCCAGTCTGCCTTGGCCCCACCTCACCCGGAAGTGGGATCCATCCCCTGACCTCAGCCCCTCCCCACCTTCATCCGCCCCAGGTGGGGTCCCCGTCAGCCCTAGCGGACCAGGCCACGGAGCAGCGGCTCCTGGAGGCCTCCCGTCGCTGGGACCACGCTGTGTTTGTGGCCCGGGGGGCCCTGTGGGGCACGGAGGACATCACCAGATTGGACGCGGCTGGGGGCCTCCAGGTGAGGGCCCGCTGGGCTCCTAGGCGATCCAGAGAGGGCCTACAGAGACCCCCCCCCAATCCCCTCACCCTGGCTGTCACTTCCAGAGTCTTCGTGTCACCATGGCCACGCACCCCGATGGCTTCCGGCTTGAGGGACCGCTGGCTGCAGTGCGCAGCACTGGGAATCGCACTGTGCTCTATGAAGGGCCTGTCCGCGGGCTCTGCCCCTTTGCTCCCCGCAACTCCAATACCATGGCGGCCGCTGCCCTGGCTGCCCCCAGCCTGGGCTTTGACCGCGTGGTTGGAGTGCTTGTGGCTGACCTCAGGTGAGCTAAGGGGGGGGGGGGGGGGAGGGGTCCAGGCTGGGGCCGGGCCAGCCAGACTAACCGCCCTGCTTGCCCCAGCCTCACAGACATGCATGTGGTGGACGTGGAGCTGAGCGGCCCCCCGGGCCCCACAGGACGAAGCTTCGCTGTGCACACCCACAGGGAGAACCCCGCAGAGCCAGGCGCGGTCACGGGCTCGGCCACCGTTACCGCCTTCTGGCGCAGCCTCCTGGGTGCGGCCCCCTCCCCCAGCCCTGGGCCCCCACCCCCACCCCCGTGCCCTGCAGAGCTTGGGTCTCCGCCTCGGTCTGGTTCTGCAGTTCTGATTCGGTCTCTGTTGGCTGATCTTTATATCCGTGTTTCCTTCACCTTCTAGTCCACGACTTTGAATTCTTATACATATATCTCTCTGTCCAAGCCTCCTTTCTCGGGGTTTGTGTCCCCCTCTCGATGGGACCCTACCACCTCTCTCGCTGTGTGTCTCTGTTCATCTCCCTTTCGGTCTCTGGCCCTCTCTCTAGATCTTACTACACCCCTACTCAGGTCTGTCCCTGCCACCAGATGTCTGTCTCTCCGCATCTCCCTGCCCCAGCCTTTTATTCCCTCTATCTCCTCCGCAGGCTGCTGCCAACTCCCTTCCAGGCCAGGGATCCATCTCTGCTGAGAAGGCTCCTTCCCTAGTGGATATCTTCGTCTCATTTACGTTCCCCCACTATCAGCCTGCTGCTGTCCTGACCTCGGTTACCCCGGACCTCCCTCCTGTCTCAGTAAATACTGGAGACTCTTCTCCCTGCAAGGTCTGGTGTCTCCGGTCCCTTGTTTCCCTCCTGTGACGTCACGCTGCGACTTCACACCAGGCTTGGTGCCATCACGATCACGGGGGCGGGGGGGTGGGGTGGAGGGAGAGGAGAGAGAGCACTGGCGGGAGCAACACTCCCGGAAGCTATCGCGAGAGTCTACCCACTACATTTCCCAGAATCCTCTGAGCGCCGGGGGGCGTGGCCGTGCGCAAAAGGGCGGGCCTCGCACGGAATATTTCCGGGATTCACGGCACGGACGGAATTGCGGTTCCGCGTTCTTCGGGCAGCAGTGGACTTCCGGGCTAAACTGCCCGGAAGTTTCGTGGGAGCAAAGGGCCTTCGCGGGTGCCGCCGGAAGCCGTAGTCCGGGCACGCGAGGGCCGCCGGGAGCTGTGTGCGTCGCGCCCGTCCAGTCAGCGCCGTGCTGCCCGCCCCGCACTCGGAACCCACAGCCGCCGCCCAGGGGGATGCGGGAGCCCCTGGTTTCGGGGAGCAGAGAGGCAGGCGGGGTGAGGGGCGTTGCCAGGCAACGGGCGAGCGCCGTGGTTGGGGTACGGGTCGGGGAAAGGGTTCTGTTCCTTGGTGTCCGGGGAGAGGGCCCTGTGGCCGAGTGCCAGAAGAGAGCCCCGTTGTTTGTGATAGGGGAGGGGAGTCTTCTGTTGCTAGGCGACTGGAAGAGACCCTGTTACCTAGAAACAGGGGACGAGGATGTCTCCAATGCTAAGTAACCAGAGAAGAGACTTGTTACCTAGTGGGGCGGGGGTCCTCTGTTGCTAGGTAACCAGAGAGGGAGCCTGTTACCTAGGGACAGGGAGGAGGTTGCTAGGTGACCACCATAGGGACCCTTTCACTTAGAGATGTGGTGGGGGCGGTGGTCCTCTGTTGCTAGGTGACTAGAAGAGCCTTTTTCCTAGTAATAGGGGATGGAGGTTCCCTGTTACCAGGAGAGCACCTGGGGAGCAGGGTCAGGGGCCTCGTGTCCCCTCAGACCACCCTAAGCCCCCACCTCAATGGCAGTGCCCCCAGGGCCTGCTGGCAGGTTGGGCCTCCAGATCCCAGGCTCCTGAGTACCTTCTCCCCTGCACCCCCAAGCAGGAGCCGAGGAGGGCATGTCTCAGGCCCCAGGAGCACAGCCGAACCGGCCCCCCATTTATCACGAGCGGCAGCGCCTGGAGCTGTGTGCCGTCCACGCCCTCAACAACGTCCTGCAGCAGCAGCTCTTTAGCCAGGAGGCTGCCGATGAGATCTGCAAGAGGTGACCATCATCCTCCCTGACCCCCGGAGGAGCAGGGCTCACAGGCTGAGCGACCCGCCTGGCGTGGCTGGGACAGGGCCCCGGGCCTTTCTGCTGCCCCATCACTGGCCTGGGGAACCCCGGGACCGAGAGATGGAGATGTCGCCTCTCACACCTGGCCACGGCCTTGGCCCCAGCTCAGGCCTCCCCTTCTCTTCTCTGGACCCTTATCCCCTCCAACCTCTCAGCGTCTCATTTTTCTCCACCAGTCCACGCTACACACGGCCCCAGTGCTGACCCTGCCCTCCCTCACAGCCCTCCCGTGGCTCCCCGGCAGCCCTGGAGGTGTCCCAAGTCGTGCCGCCTGATATCTAAGGCCTGCATGCTCTGGTCCCCACGCTCCTCTGCAGTGTCAGATCACACTGTACCCCCGAACCAGGTTCTTCCCAGTCCCTGAAGGAGTGCTGCTAGGATGCCGGTGGGCTGTTCCTCTCTCGGCAGCCTGGAATGTACCTCCTCACTATGCAAGATTTCAAACATCACTTCTTTATTATCGTCCTGCCTTTTCTCCTCCTCTCTGTCCCCACAGCCCCGGCTCAGGCCCATCAGCCCCCAGATCCTCCGCACGATGCTGCACCCAGAAAGACACTGTCTCCCCACTCTTGCTTACAGCCCTCCCGCCGGCCCCCAGCATCCGCAGGCAGAGTCCCAGTCCCTCAAACTGATTATTGCAGAATTTATTCATCTCTGTCATTCACAACAGGGATCCATCAACTCTTTCACACCAAGGCCATGCTGGAGACCCAGAGAGGAGGCCAGTGTGAGCCCTGCCCCGAGGGAGGCCAGGGGAACAGATGCAGATTCCCTCTCCAGCCACTCCCCCTGCCCTGCCCACCAGGGGCCCAGAGAAAGAACAAAGGTGCCACTGTGCTAGAGAAGGCAGGACCCAGAGAGCCAAGTGGTGGCAGGGTGGGCCTCCCGCGCTGGGGGGTAGCAGGAGATGTGGTTGGGGACAGGTGGCTGGGGGCAGGTGGGGTGGGACTGAGGCTAGGAGGCCAGCTGAGGGACTAGGATTTTATCCTGGGGGGACAAGGCACCCAGGAGGGCAGGAACAGGGGAGCTGTGGGGTCGGGTGTGGATGCCGGATGAGGGTCCAGGTGGGGGAGGACAAGACCTGAGCGGGGGAAACGTGGTTACGGGGCAGGGCAGAGAGAGTCGGGGACAGGAGGACTCAGCCTTGGGGCTGATGAGCCCTGAGCTTGCAGGAAGGGGAGAGTCCAAAGACTGGGTGATGCAAAGGCCCTGGGGCTCTCCAGCTTTGTGGGGATGGCAAGACCTTCTCAGGGGCCCCGCCTCAGACGCTGACCTTCCCCCACCAGGTTGGCCCCAGACTCCCGGCTGAATCCCCATCGCAGCCTCCTGGGCACCGGCAACTATGACGTCAACGTGATCATGGCAGCCCTGCAGGGGCTGGGCCTGGCCACCGTGTGGTGGGACAGAAGGAGGTGGGACCCCAAGCGTTTCATCATGCGTGCTGAGCCTGGCCCAGTGGGGGCGGTGGGACGGCGGTTGGTGTGAGAGGGAGCAGGAGGGGGATGGGTGGGCAGGAGGGAAAAAGAAGGGACACATGGGTGGCAGGTTGGCACGGGTGGATGATGGATGGATGGCAGACCGCCCGCCTGGGAGATGGTACAAAGATGAGATGGTCGACAGGGTGGGCCAACGGGTGGATGACGGGTAGATAGATGGTACTCAGTGGCTGAGCGGATGGAGAATGGGTAGCTGGATGTGTTGAGTAGGTGGGGGGTGGACAGCGCGGATGCGAATGGGCGGACGAGTGGTTGAGTGAATAAAGGATAGACGGTAGGCGGCGGGTAGCAAATAGGTGGTTGGGTAGTTAGTTGGACAGACGGAAGGGTGGGGTAAGTGGATGCGGAGTTGGGCGGATGGGGAGTACGCGGAGTTGGCGGCTGGCTGGCTGGTCGGCTGCATCAGTAGGTGAATGACGTCTGGGTGGACAATGGTTGGGTGGGGGGTGCTTGTGAGATGGCTGGGAGGTCTGGGTGCCTGGGTGATCGCGAGTGGGAGGAAACGGGGAGCGGGCTGAGTGAGGAGAGCCCTTGGGCAGGCTCATGGGGCCACCGCTGCCACGCCCGCCTGGGTCCCGTGGGCTCAGTACCGCTGGGCCAGCGGGGGCTCGCTGAGCACTGGACCCAGACGGTGGCTTCCCCACTCCTCCCACACAGGCCCCTGTCCCAGCTGGCCCTGCCCCAAGTGCTGGGACTGATCCTGAACCTGCCCTCACCCATGTCTCTGGGGCTGCTGTCCCTGCCGCTCCGCCGGCGGCACTGGGTGGCCCTCCGCCAGGTGGACGGCGTCTACTACAACCTGGACTCGAAGCTGCGGGCGCCCGAGGCCCTGGGGGACGAGGACGGCGTCAGGTGAGGGGGACGCGCCGCTGGGGCTGGGGCCGGGCCATCGACCCCGCACCGCAGGAGGCAGCGTGTGGGGGCCCCTGGGCCTCAGTCCCTCATTCCTCTGCGCAGGGCCTTCCTGGCGGGGGCACTGGCTCAGGGCCTGTGCGAGGTGCTGCTGGTGGTGACCAAGGAGGTGGAGGAAAAGGGCTGCTGGCTGCAGACAGACTGACCCTGCGGAGGAGACACCCGGGCCACCGGCCGTGCATCCGCGTCTGGCCCCTGAGAGCCAGGGGAGGGCTGGGCCCGCACCTCACGGCCCGCGGAGGCCCAGCCCCTGTTGCGTGCCCCCCGCTCCCAGTGCCGCCGCTGCCTCAATAAATGTGCTGATTTGCGCCCGGCCTGGCCTGCGTCTGACTGGGGGGCCCCTTGCCCCCGTCACTCCTGTTTACCAGGGAGGCCACCCGCCGGTGGGCGCAGACCAGCTCCCCGCCGCTTCCCGGCTTCGCCAGCTCGGACGAGTCGCCCACCTCTCTGGGTCTGTTTCCCCTTCGGTAGCACAGCAGAGAACAGCACAAATCCCTGCCCTTATGAGCTGGCAGGACACCAGGAGCGGTCTAGAACGTTCCGGGGTGGGGGTGGGGGGTCGCACCTAGGTGGCTCATCAGTTGAGCATCCGACTCTTGGATCTCAGGGCCATGGGATCGAGCCCTGCATCAGGCGCCACACTCATCATCGTGGAGCCTGCTTGGGATTCTCTCTCTTCCCCCTCTCTACCCCTCTCCAGGTTTCTCGCTCTCTCTCAAAGCAAACATTTCTAGAATGATCTGGGGGGGGGGGTGCGGATTCAGTGCTGAGGAGAAAACAAGTTACTTGATTCTCCATTCGACCCGTCAGTTGCTCCAGGAGATGCCCCCGGGAACGGGGCGCGGACCCCGCTGGCCTGAACGCAGGGGAGTCATCCTGCTCCATCCGGGGGCCCGAGGCACCCGTGGGGTCCTCACAGGTGGAGGAGGCAGCGGGAGAGAGTCACAGAGAGACAGGGCGAAGGAAGCAGGTGAGAGACGCTACGGGGCACAACTTGGAGGACGAGAAGGGGCCAGAGGGCAGGGGACAGGGAACCAGCCCTGCCTGGGACACCAGCCCAGGGAGGCTCCCTGGACTCCCGACCTCCGAGAGTGTAAGAGAGTCAACGCGTGCTGTTTTTAAGGTGCTGTTAGAAGAGCGCCGTGGTTGGAGTCCGTCCTGGAAGGTGGGCCTCACCCAGAAGCAGGGGAAGGAGGGAGCCGAGCCGTGGGGAGGTGCGCAGGAAAGGCATTCCAGGCTGAGGGAACAGCCAGTGCGAAGGCCCTGACATGACCGAGGCGTGTCGCAGGGCAGGGAGGTGACAGAGGGGGAAGGCGGTCCCTCTGGGATTTGAGCAGGACTGGCACCCATTAGGTGTCTTCTCTCCACGGTCTCCCCTGAGCAGGACTCCCTTCTGTTGTGTCTTTCCCAGGGCCTGCTGTCCCTCGTCCCTCGCTGCTGCTCCCTTGTCCCGTCAGCCCTCACACGGCTCCCTGGCCCAACCTCTGGGTCTGGCCAGGAAGCGGCCCCCCTCCCAGTCCCAGTCGAGGGAGGGGTACTTTAGGGGAGACCTCCAGGGGGCCAGAGGAAGAAGAGGGAACCTGGGGAAGCTGGCTCTCCAAAGGGCTGTGGGAGGGAAGGGGGCCATTCCAGAGCCGGAAACAGCCCTCAGTGAAACCTGGAATCTGAGGGAGGCAGTTGTTACTGACAGGTGACGGGGGGAGGGGTGCCCGCCAGGCCACAGGGCCTCCAAGGGGGCGCTGAGGGCTGGACTTTGTCCAGGACAGTGGGTGGCGGCTGCAGAGGGGCCACAGGTCAGTCCTGGGCTCAGAAAGCCCCCTTGGGGATGGTGTGGGGACAGCCTGGAGGCGGGAGGCGAGGAGGCTGAGGGTCCAGATGGGAGAGGACAGAGGGCTAAGTCCAGACCCTGGGGAGGGGAAGAGGGACACAGTCCGGCGGCTCTGGGGGCAAAGGTGGGGAGGCATGAGGGCCAGACCCCCCCCCAGACGCTGGGACAGTGGGGGGCCACCCCCAACAGATGCAGAGTGGTTTGAGGTCTGGGGGACATGCTGAGCTCAGTGGGATAAAAGGGATGTGGCAGACCGGGTGGCATCGGGGGAGGGTCCCTGGGTCAGGGGCTCGGGTGCTTCAGGGGTCGCGGGTCTGTCCCAAGAGGCATGAGTGCGCGTGAGCCCAGGCAGGGAAGCAGGTAGAGCAGGACCTGGGCAAAAGTGGGGTCCTCTTTCGGGGGTGGACAGAAGTGGGGGACCGGGGGGGCACAGGAGGCCGGGGCAGGGAGAGACAGGGCCAGCGTCCCTGTCCCGGCCTAGGGCTGGGCTCCACCCGGACAACAAATTCTTCCAAGGACACAAACTAAACCCGGACACCCGAAAAAAGGCAGGGTGCAGGCGGCAGGACGCACCCATAAAGCCACCGAGATGCTGGGACTTGGGCTTGGCTGCTCTGGTTCCCGAGACTTCCAGAGGTCAAAGGGCAGCTTATAAAGTGAAGTCAAACAGCACATTAGAGAGAAATGGCTAGGGTCCCAGGACACCCCAACTTTGGGGGCGGCCCCCACCCCTCTGCTCCTCTCCAGCTTGCTGGCTGCCCCACACCTGGGCCTCTGACTCCCCTCCCCCTCCCTTCCGGTCCCTCTTGGCCTCTCTTTGTGGATGTCTCCGTGTCTCTGTCAGCCTCCATCTCCCTGCGGCCCCTCGGGGCCCCTCCTGCTCTCTGTGCCTGTCGCCTGTCCCCTGCGCGTCCCAGACAGCCTGGCGGGGCTCCCTGAGTGTTTCTATTCTTGGACCTGAGTGACCTCCCCAGGTGCCTTCTCCGCTGTGGCCTAATATGGTCCGAGCGAGGAGCACCGCGCCGGGTGGGACCCCGGCAGGGGCGGGGGGCGGGGCCCCCTCCCCCTCAGCCCCCCCCATAACCCCTCCCGCTCCGCACTGCTGGGGGCCCCGCGGGCTGGGCCTGCGCCCCCACGAGCCCTCACCTTCGAGGCCGCCGCTTCCCCGGGGAGCACGGCCGGCTCCGCGTGGTGAGGGGCTCCCCGGGGCCCCGGACCGCCCGCCCGTTGGGGGCGCACCACGCAGCCCCGCAGGGGACTCTCAGCCCCGCTGGTCGCAGGAAGGGGGGCCGCGGTCACGCGGCAGGTGCGGGGTGGGGTGACAGCTGTCCCGCGCCCCCTGGTGCTGACAGCTGAGGCCCGATTTAGCCCGGGGAGCCGGGGGCTGACCAGATAAGGCGGTGGCGCCAGCGGTCCCGCCCCCTGGGCGCCCCTTAAATCGCCCGCAAGGGCCTGGGGGACGGCCGCCCGCTGACGCCAGGTGAGGGACCGCGCTCCTTCCTCGACTTCCCCGCGGTCTGCCCAGCGGCTGGGCCCTCTCTCCCTCTCTCTATCCCCGTCTCCCTCCCTCTCTTCCTTCCCTCCATCTGTCCTTCCGTCTCTCTCCTCCTCCCCCTGCCCTGCTCCCTCCTTTCATCCCAGCTCTGTTCTTCTTACTCCCTTTCTCCTCCTCCTGTTTCTAGATCTTGGGCCCTGGTCCCTCCTCTCCCTTCTCCCTCTTCTTCTTTCCTGTCTCTCGTCCTTGTCTCTCTCTCTCTCTCTCTCTTTCCCTCTCTCCCTCCCCCCCATCTCTGACTCTTCCTCCCACCGATGTCCCTCCCTTGTCCCGTCTCTCCATCCCGCTCTGGGTCTCTGTCTCTCTCCGCCTCTCCCCGCCCTGTCTCAGTCCCTCCGTCTCTGTCTCCCAACTGTGTCGTCGTCTCCTGGCCCCCCAGCTCCCATCGGAGGTCGCCAGGCCCTCTGCTGCGGTTTCTGCTCAATAAAGCTGTTCTGTCCTCACTCTCTCGCTCCCCTGCCTCCTCCTTTCCTTCCTCACTCCTCCGCCTCCCAAGCGAGCAGGGCCGACGCCCTCCCAGAGATAGTGAGACACCGAGGCTGAGAGACAGACCGAGAGACTGGGGGGAGAGATAGAAAGACGATGCAAAGGGAGACCCGGAGACAGTGAAACTTAGAGGAGCCACAGCCTTAGAGATGGGACAGACTGTGGGACACAGGTGCAGAGAGACAGAGACCAGAAAGGAGACCGGGCAGCGCCCCACCCCCCTGACACGACAGACCCGGGCTGAGCACCCCCCTCCCTGTCCCCAGGGCGAGCCAGGCCCGGGACAATGCGCCCTTGTCCCCGGTCTGGCGGTCCGGCGGTTCCGGTGGGGCAGCTGGAGGGTGGGCTGGGTCCCTGGGGCGGGGCTCTGGCCTCCACCCTCAGACGCCCCTTCTCCCTCACCCTCCTCCCTCTGGCCTCCCAGCCTGCTTTCTGCTTTGCCAGGGAAGGGGACAAGGTTTCCGGGGCACGTGCTGTATGGCCTCCCCCCACCCCAGCCCTGCACCCTCTGGTCCCCCTTCCCCTGGACCCTCTGCTGCTGCTTCCTGAGCTTCTGGCTCCCGTTCTTGGAGGAAACGGGCATTTTCGAATCCCTAGTGTCTGTCAGTCTGCACCCTGCCCCGGTGCCTTTGGCCTTCCTGTCCCTTCCACCCCATTCCCTGCACCTCTTCCTGATCGGTCTGGTCTCCTGGGAGAAAATGCACATTCATGGGGCACCTACTGTGTGCTGGGAAATTTACAAACTCTGTCTGCCGTCTTAACTGTACTTGTTACCTTCCCTCTCTCCTTTCCGAACTTCTGCTCTCTCCTGGGGGACACATATTGAGCACCTACTGTGTGCCCATAGTTTACACGTCTTCGCTCCCTTCCTCACACCTTCATCCCCTTCTCCCCGTCTCCCCTCTGTTCCTTCATCTTTCTGGGCTCTCTCCCAAGGCAAAGGACACACATTTACTGAGCGCCTGTGGTATGCTAAGCCATTGCCTGTGCTTTCTCTGCTGTCCTCTCACCTTCCTATTTCACTGTCCTGTGGTTTCTGCTGCTTTCTGCTCTCTGCCAGGGAAGGAAGTGGGCATTTATTGAGTACCTACTGTATGCCAGACAATCTCCTTGCACTCTCCTCCCCCCTCAATTCTCCCTGTCCCTTCATTTCTGACTTCTCCTTCTTTCTGTTCCATCTGCTCTTTCTTGGAGAGGAAAACAAGCAACTATGGAGCACCTACTGTATGCCAGGCAATTAACATTCCATCTCATTTCCTCTTGATTCTTTTTCCCTGTCCTCACTCTGCCAGCTTCTCCCTTCCCTGGGCCCTCTTTTGGGGAAGAGAAAAAAGCACTTACTGAGCGCCTTCTGTGTGCTCCATGGTTTGCCTGCACTACCTCCTTCCTGTGCTTCCTCTCCTCTGCCAGCTCCTCTCCAGGTTACCTCCTTTCTTCTGGTCCGCCAGCCTCATAGCCTCCTCTGCGCCTGACCTCCTCGGCCAGCCTTCCTTTCCCTTCGCCTGTGCCTGTGCCTTCCTCTTCCTCTTGTTCTCTCTCCCGCAGGAAGAGAGTGCATTTATTGAGTGCCTCCTGTGTACCCGCAGCCTAACTTACACACTCTCTTCTTCTGGGCTCCTTCTCCGTGCTAGCTTCTCCCCCATCCTCTCTGCCCTGCCTGCTGTCTCCTGGGGAAGGAAACAGGCATGGATTGAGCACCTTCTGTGTGCCACACCTTCATATACCCTGTCACTGCTTGCTTCACTGGCTCTGTTCTCCCTTCTCTCTTCCTCTCTGCTCCCTTCGCTCCCTTCCCTCCTCCTGGCTGCTTTTTGTGTGCTCATTACCAAGAAGGGGAATGGGCATTTATTAAGTACCTACTGTGTGCCCGCTACTTTACATACACTGTCTCTTTCCCTCACAACTTCTGTGAATTCTCTCTGCGGGAGCTTGCCCTTCTCTGTCTTTCTTCTTTCTCCTGGGAAAAGAACTGACACTTAATAAGCACCTACTGTATGCCCAGCACTTTCCACCAATGACTCTCCCCTTAGTCTGTCTTTCCCCCCATTTTTCTGCTCTGGTGGTCTCTTCCCCTTCTTTCTGACTTGCTTCCTCTCTCCTGAAGACAGGATGGGCCTTGAGAGCACCTACTGTGTGCCAGGCTCCTCATACACCGCCCCTCCCCAGTCTCCTCCCTCTCCCCTTCCTCTCTGCTGCCTCTTCTCTTCCCTCCTGCTCTCAGTGCTCGCCAGCACTAACTGGGAAGGGGGAAAAGGAGGGAAAGGGGAGAGGGGCGCTAACTGAGCACCAACTGTGTGCTGGGTCCTTTACACACACTGACACCGCTCACGGCCCCTCCCGCTCCGCCAGTCTCCTTTCCTGCCCTGGTTCTTCCTTCTCAGGAGCGGGGGCTCCGATTTCCGGGCAGAAGGGATTCAGGGGCCTCGACCAGTCCGGGCCACCGCTGCGGAAGCGGCAGACGGGCTGCCCCTGCCAGTGACGGGGACGACACCCCGGGCTCCGATTTGATTCCTTCATCAGAAAAAAGAACGTGGACCACAGCCACTCTGGTGCTGGGGAGGGCAAGGGGATGAGCGAAAGGCTGACCCAGATAGAAAGTGCTAGAACAGAACAAGGGAGGCAGCAAGTGCCCAGTGGAGGAGGGGCCACGGAATCTCCCATTATGTCTCCGCCCCCAGGGCACCTGGGGACACAGGTGGTGACCCTGAAGCTCAGAAGGGGAAGGGGCTTTCCTGCCTGGGCCTCCCTCCCCCGGCCTAGCTCCTGCCCCGCCCCCAGCTCAGCCCCCCCCGGCTCTCTCTCTCCCCCTCTCGTCTCTCTCCATGCTCTCTCGTATTCTCTGTCAGACTGTCTCTGTCTCAGACTCTCTGACTCTCTCTCAGACTGTCTCTCTCTTTAAATCTCTCACACCCAGTCTCTCTGACTCTCTGTCTCTGACTCTCTCTCTCTCTCAGACTCTCGGACTCACTGTGTCTCGCTCAGACTTTGTCTCTCAGATCACTCAAGCTTTGTCTCCGACTCTGACTCTCTCTCTCTCTCTCTCTGACCCTGTCTCTCTGACTCTCTGTCTCTGACCCTGTCTCTCTGACTCTCAGACTCCGTCTCTCAGATTCTCTCTCTGACTCAGTCTCTCAGACTCTCTCAGAATCTGTCTCTCTCAGACTCTCTCTGTCTCAGATCTCTCTCTCAATCTCTCTCAGAATCTCTCTCCGTCTCTCTCTCAGACTCTCCCAGACTGTCTCAGAATCTCTATGTCTCTGCCTTGTCTCTCTCAGAATCTCTCAGACTCTCAGAATCCCTGTCTCTCTCACACTTGTCTCTTTCTCTCAGATTCTCAGAATCTCTGACTTCTCTCTCTCTCTCTCTCTCTGACTCTCTCAGAATCTCTCACTGTCTCTCTCAGAATCTCTGTCTCAGACTTGTCTCTCTCTCTCTCTCCCAGACTCTCAGAATCTCCATCTCTCTCAGACTCTCTCAGACTCTCTCTCCGTCTCTCTCTCTCAGACTCTCCCAGACTCTCTCAGAATCTCTATGTCTCTGCCTTGTCTCTCTCTCTCAGGTTCTCTCAGAATCTCTCTCTCTCAGAATCTCTCAATCTCTCTCAGAATCTCTCTCCATCTCTCTTGACTTCTCTCTTTTTATCTCAGAATCCCTGTCTCTCTCACACTTGTCTCTTTCTCTCTCTCAGATTCTCAGAATCTGACTTCTCTCTCTCTCTCTCTCTCTCTCTGACTCTCTCAGATTCTCTCAGAATCTCTCTGTCTCTCTTGGACTTGTCTCTCTCTGACTCTCTCAGAATCTCTCTCTGTCTCTCTCAGAATCTCTGTCTCTCTCAGACTTGTCTCTGACTCTCAGACTCTCTGTCTCAGACTTCTCTCTCTCTCTCTCTCTCAGAATCTCTCTGACTCTCAGGATCTCTCTCTCTGACTTCGCTCTCCCTCTCTCTCTCTCAGATTCTCTCAGAATCTCTCTGACTCTCTCAGAATCTGTCTCTGACTTCTCTCTCTCTCTCTCTCTCTCTCTCTCTCTCAGAATCTCTCAATCTCTCAGAATCTCTCTCCATCTCTCAGACTTCTCCCTATCTCAGAATCTCTGTCTCTCTCACACCTGTCTCTTTCTCTCTCTCTGACTCTCTCAGACTCTGTCTCTCTCAGACTTGTCTCTCTCTCTCTGAATCTCTGACTCTCCGAATCTCTCTCTCAGACTCTCCCAGACTGTCTATCTCTCTCTCTCTCAGAATCACTCTGACTTCTGTCTCTCTCTCTCCCAGACTCTCTCAGAATCTCTATGTCTCTGCCTTGTCTCTCTCTCTCTCTGACTCTCTCAGAATCTCTCTCTCAGACTTGTCTCTCTCTCTCAGGTTCTCTCAGAATCTCTCTCCATCTCTCTTGACTTCTCTCTTTTTATCTCAGAATCCCTGTCTCTCTCACACTTGTCTCTTTCTCTCTCTCAGATTCTCAGAATCTGACTTCTCTCTCTCTCTCTCTCAGATTCTCTCAGAATCTCTCTGTCTCTCTCAGACTTCTCTCTTTCTATCTCAGAATCTCTGTCTCTCTCACATTTGTCTCTCTCTCTCTCTCTCTCTCAGAATCTCTCTGACTCTCAGGATCTCTCTCTCTGACTTCGCTCTCCCTCTCTCTCTCTCAGATTCTCTCAGAATCTCTCTGACTCTCTCAGAATCTGTCTCTGACTTCTCTCTCTCTCTCTCTCTCTCTCTCTCTCAGAATCTCTCAATCTCTCAGAATCTCTCTCCATCTCTCAGACTTCTCCCTATCTCAGAATCTCTGTCTCTCTCACACCTGTCTCTTTCTCTCTCTCTGACTCTCTCAGAATCTCTCTCCGTCTCTCTCTCTCAGACTTGTCTCTCTCTCTCTCTCTGAATCTCTGACTCTCCGAATCTCTCTCTCAGACTCTCCCAGACTGTCTATCTCTCTGACTTGTCTCTGACTCTCCGACTCTGTCTCTCTCCGACTTGTCTCCGACGCTTCCTCTCACACTGTCTCCGCATCTGTCTCCCTCTGACGCAGACTCTGTCTCCCTCCGAATCTCTGTCTGTCTCTCAGAATCTCTCTGACTCTTAGACTCTGAATTTGTCTCTCCTTCTCGCTCAGACTCTCTTTCTCCCACAGACTTTGTCTCTTAGACTCTCTGACTCTCTTCCCACACTGTCTTCTCTCTCTGACTCTCAGACTCTCTGACTTTGTCTCTCTCCCTCCCTCCCTCTCTCAGTCTCTCTTTCAGACTGTGACTCGGTATCTCTAACTGTCTCTCTCTGAATCTCTGTCTCTGTCTCTCTCAGACTCTCACTGACTTTGTCTGAGACTCTCTCTCTGACTCAGACTCTGTCTCTGACTCTCCCACTTAGCGTCTCTCAGACTCTCTCAAACTCTCTCCGACTCTGTCTCCCTCTGACTCTCAGACTCTCTCAGACTCGGACTCCCTCCCTCTCTGGTTCTCTCAGACTCTGTCTCTCTCACTCTCTCTTTCTCTCCCTGAGAGACAAAGTCTCCCTGACTCTCTCCCTGTGTCTCTCTCTGACTCTGAGTCCCTGTCTCTCTGTCCCTCCTGTCCCCCAGGCCTCACACAGGGTCTCGGCGTCTCTGACCCGCTTCCCTCCTCACCTGACTTCCCTCGGCCTCCTCTGGTTTCTTTTGCTCACACCTTCTGGGTCGTGCCTCCCCC
>PISW01011174.1:8322-43058 GCA_004023785.1 Mungos mungo | reverse complement strand
AAACAAATAATCCAGTGAAGAAGTGGGCAGAAGATATGAACAGACACTTCTCCAAAGAGGACATCCAGATGGCCTACAGACACATAAAACGATGCTCAACATCACTCATTATCAGGGAAACACAAATTAAAACCACACTGAGATACCACCTCACGCCAGTCAGAGTGGCTAAAATGAACAAAACAAGAGACTATAGATGCTGGCGAGGGTGTGGAGAGATGGGCACCCTCCTACACTGTTGGTGGCAATGTAAACTGGTGCAACCGCTCTGGAAACAGTGTGGAGGTTCCTCAAAAAACTATCGATAGAACTCCCTTATGACCCAGCAATAGCACTGCTGGGGATCTACCCAAGGGAGACAGAAATGCTGATGCATAGGAGCACATGTACCCCAATGTTCATAGCAGCAATGTCAACAATAGCCAAATCGTGGAAAGAACCTAAGTGTCCATCACCTGACGAATGGATCAAGAAGATGTGGTATATATTCACGATGGAGTACTACATGGCAATGAGAGGGAATGACATATGGCCCTTTGTAGGAAAGTGGATGGACCTTGAGGGTGTCATGCTGAGCGAAGTAAGCCAGGCAGAGAAGTACAGAAACCATATGTTTGCACTCATAGGTCTAGCAGGAAAACAAGAGAGATCTAATGGAGAACCAGGGGAAGCGGAGGAAGGAGGGAGAGTTGGGGAGAGAGAGGGATGCAAAACTTGAGAGACTGTTGAATGCTGAAAATGAACTGAGAGTTGAAGGGGAAGGGGGAGGGGGGAAAAGAGGGGGTGGTGATGGTGGAGGGCACTTAAGGGGAAGAGCACTGGGTGTTGTATGGAAAACAATTTGACAATAAAATATTAAAAAAAAAAAAGAACTCATACAGCTCAAGAGCAAAAAACAAAACAAAACAAAACAAAAAACAACAAAAAAAACCCCACAACAATCCAATTAAAAAATGGGCACAAGACTCCAAGAAACATTTCTCCAAAGAAGATACATGAAACATCAACAGACATGGAAAGATCCTCAACATCACCAGTCATTCGGGAAATGCAAATTAAAATCACAATGAGATATTACCTCATGCTTATTAGAGTGGCCAGTGTGATAACCAATGTTGCCAATGGATATGGAGAAAAAGGAACCCTTCTGGTTGATGGAAATATAAATTGGTGTAGCCACTGCAAAAAAACAACACAGATGATCCTCAAAAAATTAAAAATAGGGGCGCCTGGGTGGCTTAGTCAGTTAAGCGTCTGGCTTTGGCTCAGGTCATGATCTCATGGTTCGTGGGTTCGAGCCCCATGTCAGGCTCTGTGGGGACAGCTAGCTCAGAGCCTGGAGCCCATTTCAGATTCTGTGTCTCCCTCTCTCTCTGACCCTCCCCTGCTCGTGCTGGCTCTCTCTGTCTCTCAAAAATAAAATAAAAAACCTTAAAAATTTTTTTAAATTAAAAATAGAAATCCAACATGATACAGCAATTCTACTTTTGAGAACATATCCAAAGGAAATGAAAACACAAATCAAAAAGATATCTGCATCTCCATGTTCATAGCATTATTAATAACAATCAAGACACGGAAATAATCTAAGTGTCCAGTGGATAAAGAAGTTATGGCATTGATACACAGTGGAATATTATTCTGGCATAAAAAATGAGGAAATCCTACCATTTGTAAAAATAAGGATGGACCCCGAAGGCATGATGTCAAGTGAAATAAGTCAGAAAAGCCAAATACTGTGTGATCTCATATGTGGGATCTAAAACAAAACAAAACAAAACAGAAAATTGAAAACAACCAAACTCATAGTTACCAGAGGCAGAAGGTGGTCTGGGGAACTGGAGGGAGGTGGTCAAAAAGTACAAATTTCCAGTCATAAGGTAAATAAGTCTCGAGATATGCTCTACAACATGATGACCACAACTAACGCTGCTGTATGGTACACAGAAAAGTTGTTAGGAGAGTAAATCCTTAGAGTTCTCATCACAAGGAGAACATGTTTTATCTTTTTTCCTTTCTTTTTCTTGTGTCTATACGAGAAGATATACATCAGTGGGGAAAAACTATATTGGGCTGAATGAGAATGTGAAAAATATATATATATCAAAATGGGACACCTGGGTGGCTTAGTTGGTTAAGCGTCCAACTCTTTTTTTTAAAAATTTTTTAAAATGGTTATTTATTTTTGAAGGAGAGAGAGCCAAGAGCCAGAGCATGAGTGGAGGGGGGGAGTGCAGAAAGAGAGGGAGTCACAGAATCTGAAGCAGGCTCCAGGCTCTGAGCTGTCAGCATAGAGCCTGATGAAGGGCTCACACTCACGGACTGCAAGATCGTGACCTGAGCCAAAGCTGGATGCTCAACCGACTGAACAACCCAGGTGCCCCAAGCTTCCAAGCCTTGATTTTGGCTCAGGTTATAATCTCACAGTTCGTGAGATCAAGCCCTGTGTCAGGCTCTGTGCTGACAGCGACAGCAGGGCTGTGAGAGAAATTTACAGCCTCTAATTCTTATACTAGAAAAGAGGAAAAGTCTCAAATCAATCATGTAAATTCTTACCTTGAGAAACTAGAAAAAAAGAGCCAAATAAACATAAAGTAAGCAGAAGAAAAATAATAAAGATAAGAGCAGACATCAGTGAAATTGAAAACAGAAAAACAGAGGCACCTGGGTGGCTCAGCTGGTTAAGTGTCTGACTCTTGGTTTCTGCTCAAGTCTTGATCTCACGACTTGTGAGACTGAGCCCCGTGTCGGGCTCTGTGCTGCCAGCATGTGGCCCGAGTGGGATTCTCTGTCTCCCTATCTCTCTGTCTCTCTCTCAAAATAAATAAATAAACAGTATGTAATATGTAAACATTATATATCTCAAAATATATGGCGCACAGCTAAAGCAGTGCTTGAGGTAAATTTATAGCCTCTAATTCTTATACTAGAAGAGGGAAGTTCTCAAATCAGTCATGTAAATTCTTACCTCAAGAAACTAGAAAAAAGATCAAAATAAACCCAAAGCAAACAGTGAAATTGAAAATAGGAAAACAATAGAAAATATTAGTGAAACAAAAATACCAGTCTTTAAAAACAGCAATAGAAACGATAAACCTCTAGCAAGACTGACAAAGAACAAAGAGAGAATGTACAAATGATATCAGGGATTTCACTAAGACCCTGATGCCATTAAAGCATAATAAGGAAATGCGACAAACAAACAATTCTATACCCATAAATTTAAAAAACTTAGAAATGGACCAATATCCTAAGAACCACAAACTACCGAAACTGACCCCAGATGAAATAAACAACCTCAAGAAGTCCAATTACCATTTTAAAAAGATGAAATATGTAATTTTAAAACATCAAAGAAGAAATATCCAGGCCCATATTCACTAGAGAATTCTAGTAAGCATTTAAAGATGAATTAACACCAATTTTGCACAATCTCTCCCTGTAGAGAGAATAAGAGTAAGGGCTTCCCAATTCATTTTATAAAGCTCGTATTAGCCTGATATCAAGCTTAACAAAAATAGTACAAAGAAAACTAAAGATCAGAATGTCTCATGAACGTGGACACGAAAATCCTCCACAAAATACTCTCAAGTGGAATCCAGCAATGTATAAAAAGAATTGTGCACCATGATGGAGTGAGGTTTACTCGAGGTGGGCAAGGCTGGCTCAATATTTAGAAATCAATCATTCTGGGGCGCCTAGGTGGCTCAGTTGGTTAAGCGGCCGGCTTCAGCTTGGATCATGGTCTCGCGGTTCGTGAGTTCGAGCCCCGCATCAGGCTCTGTGCTGACAGCTCAGAGCCTAGAACCTGCTTCAGAGTCTGTCTCCTTCTCTCTCTGACCTTCCCCTGTTCATGCTCTGTCTCTCTGTTTCTCAAAAATAAATAAACATTTTAAAAATTTTTAAGTAAGGGGCACCTGGGTGGCTCAGTCAGTTAAGCAGCCGACATCGGCTCAGGTCATGGATGCGGTTCGTGGGTTTGAGCCCTGCGTCGGGCTCTGTGGGGACAGCTAGCTCAGAGCCTGGAGCCTGTCTTCATATTCTGTGTCTCCCTCTCTCTCTGACCCTCCCCTGCTCATGCTCTCTCTCTCTCTCAAAAATAAATAAAACATTTAAAAATATATTAAACAAATTTTAAAAAATCAATCATTGTAATTTACCATATCAAACTAAAGAAGAAAAATCATAAGATCATATCAACTGACACTACAAAGGAATATGACAAATTCCAATACCCAGTCATGATAAAAAAAAAAAAAAGAAGCTCATAAACATAAAAATAGAGGGAATTTCCTCAACTTGATGAAGATCATCTTAAAGAAAAGCTAACATCATACTTTGTGATGAAGAACTAAATGCTTTCCCTCTAAGATAATGAAGAAGACAAAGATGTCCTCTCTCACCATTACTAATCCTAACACTTGAAATTCTGGTCATTGCAATAGGCCAGAAAAAGAAATAAAGGCACAGAGAATGGAAAAGAAGAAATAAAGCTGTCCCTCTTTGCCTATGACATAATTGTCTATGTAGAAAATCTCAAGTCATCTACAAAATCTCGTAGAACCAATTGGTGAGTTCATCAGGTCAAGAATACAAGATGAACACACAAAAATCAATCACATTTCTATATACTAACAATGAACATAGATGAACCAAAACTTAAAATGCAATTCCATTTACAATAACCCCAAAGAAAATGAAATGTTTAGGTATAAACGTAACAAAATATGTACTGGATATATATGCCCCAATTTACAAAAGGCTAAATGACCGAAATCAAAGAAAATTTAAATAGATGCCAATTCTTCCCAAATCTGAGCTCTAATCTGTCTTGCTGAAAACCAAATATTTTTTTTCCGAGGGGCTGGAGACTTTCCCTGAGGCCCAGCCCTCTGCCTGGAGGGATCTGGAAGGATTGTAACATGGCCTGATATCCAAGTACAGAAGAGATTTCTATTTCCCCACCTCGTGGATGAAAATGAGGGAAACAACCAGAGCACACGTGTGGCAGTTCTTCAAACCACCAACAGATGGCAATAGTGGCCATCTGCAGAGCTTCTCTGCACAGCCTGTTCAAGGACTTAAAAAAAAATAATTCTCCTCTAACAGGATTGCTTCCCAGCTGCTGAGTCCTTCCTGGCTGATTCAAAAATCCTCATCCTGGCCACCCTCCGAGTATTAGAACTAACACCATTGTATCCTCATGGCCTTTCCTCTTCAGGCTGAGTCTTACATCCTGTTCCACAGCTATGTGCGTAAGAATCACTTTGTCTCCCTTGGGACCAACCGGAGGTGGACCCAAACATTCAAGGATCCAAAGTTCAAGATCCAAACAGGGGTCTGGAGCCCAAAGGGCAGTTCAGACTAGAGTAAGTCAGGGCCCTAATACCCTGTGCCCGGGGGAGGGGATAGAACCAGGCAGAAAAACAAGACACATCTGACTGAAGCTTCAGGTTTATTGAGAAGAAGTGCCCACAGGGCTCTTCTGGGTTTCTTACCCCCTGGAAGAGAAAGAGGGACCCAGTGCCCCCTGTTGAATATGGCCAGTTGGCTTAGAACTTGGTGTGGTGACAGCTGGCAATGCTTCTTCTTACCGCCCATGAACAAGGGAAACAGCTCTTTGAAGGACCATGATCAGTGCCGGCAAGGTCTGAGGAAAGGTAGCCGAGGGGATGAGAAACAAGGAGACAGAGGTGCTGGGACCAGGAGAGCCGGGCGGACACTGGCTGGAGGCCGGGACGGGAAGGTCTATCTTGCAGTGTGGGGAGAGACGTCTGCACTTTGGCTCTGGCCTGGCATCCCAGGAATGGTCTCAACAGTGGTCTCTAACATTGTCTCTAAGTTGAATTGTTTACACAATCGCAGAGCTGCATTGACATACATGTTGATCCTATGTACTTATGCATGGGTTTTATTCCTACCAAAGCACAAGGAAACTAACACTGTAATTCAGGAATCCGTTTTTTAACCCGATTAATTATACCTTCTGACCATCTGTGTATCAAAAAGTTGATTCATGAGCTTCACACATTTGAAATAATTTTTTTTTTTTTTTTTTTTTTTTTTTTGTCGCTGGAGTACTCACACTCTCCCTTCAGCTCCAGTGTGATCAGCACTTCTGGGAACCCCAGTGCCCATGGCCCAGAGGCCCCTCCTGGCATCCTGAAGACAAGCTTGTGCCCTCGGGGATGCCACACTCAAGAGGCACCAGGCCCAGGCAGGTAGTGGGACTCAGCATCCTACAGGCTGGTGTTGGGGGCCAAGCCAAATTGCCACTTCTTCCAAACTCTAAAAGATACCATAATTTTTGGGGTGCCTGGGTGGCTCAGTTGATTAAGTTTCTGACTTTGGCTCAGGTCATGACCTCATGATTCATGAGTTGGAGCCCTGCGTTGGTCTCTGTGCTGACAGCTCAGAGCCTAGAGCATCCTTCAGATTTTGTGTTTTCCTCTCTCTGCACCTCCCCTGCTCATTCTTTCTCTCTCTCTCTCTCCCTCTCTCTCAAAAATAAATAAACATTTTAAAAAATTTTAATTAAAAAAATAAAATATACTGTAATTTTTGTAACCTTATTTTGGAATCTCTCTTTTCTTAAAATGCTGAGAGCTTCACAAAATAGAAGTGGCCCAGGCTTCTCTGGACCTCAGAGAGACTGTGAAGTCAAAGAGGAATAAAAATGATACTTCTGATTCTAGCCCAGTGAAAGGCAATAATACTTGCCTTTAACTTGATCTTTGCTTAATTATCTTTTCCTTGCAAGAGACACTCAATGCACTGTGTGGATGGTTCCCATGTTATTTCATGCTCAGCTTGTTGACCTCCTAGGCTTTCACTCTGTATTTCTCAATAGCAGCCTTTGAAACCCCAATGTTCCATCAACTCTGGAAGATGCAGTGGGAGGTGACAGGAGGTGGTGAGTTTTTAGATCTTCCTGAATTAGGTCCTCATGTGCAGGTTTGAGGGTTGGAGAAGTAAATTTCCACTGGGTCAAAAAAATGTGTACTATTCAGGGTTCCCTAGAGAAACAAAACAAATAGGAAAAATATGAAGAGTTTATTATAAGGAATTGGCCTCCAAGGTTATGGTAGATGAGGAGTACCCAAGAAAGCCAGTGGTTTAATCCATTCCAAGTTCAAAGGTCTAAGAGCCCGGAGTGCAGAAGTCAGGAAAAGATGGATGTCCTAGCTGAAGCCATCAGGCAGCAAGGGGCAAATTCCTCCCTCCTCTGTTGTTCGTGGAATTCTACTCAGATCCTCAATGGGTTGGGTGAGGCCCACCCACCCAGCGGAGAGCAACCTACCTCACTGAATCCACAGATTCAAATGCTAATCCCATCCAGAAACATCCTCACAGACACACCCAGACGTAATGTTCCATTCGAACAACCAGTTAAGTTAACACACAAAATTAACCGTCACAGAGCATCTCAAACCTAGAGTCAAATTTCTGCTGTTTTTGCACTGCCCACCTGGTGGACCTCCCAACTTTTCAGGGCAGCCAGGAGTGGGCAAAATTGAAGTATTTTCAGAAAAAGAAGAAGCACTTGGGAAGTGAGGGAGGAACCAGATGGCTGTGGGTAGAGAAGTTTCAGGAAACTGAGTTCCCGTCAAGTTTCTCAATTTGGGTTACAATGGCCACTGGCGGCCTGACAAACCCTCTCATTCTGCTTCCTGGGTCTGAAGTTGTGCTTCTCCCCCTTGCTGGCTCTTGGCCACTCTCTTTCCACCAGAGTTATGGTACAAGTGAAAGATGCTTGAACAGTTGAGCCAAAGGAAGCTGGGTTCAGATCCTGACATAGACCCTTATAACATGCTTCTTGTCAGTTTGTTGACTTTCTGGGCTGTTGGCAAGGTAGCTAGAAGGGGGAGAGATTATGAAAACTCTTTGCTGTATGAATAAAGACCAATAAATGTCAACCCCCCCAAAAATCAAGTAAAGTTTCAGAGGTATAATTTCATGGTTTGGTTTTGGTTTTTATTTTTATTTTATTTTATTTTTTTGAAAGAGAGAGAGAGAGAGAGCAAGCAGGGGAGGGGCAGAGAGAGAGGAAGACAGAGAATCTGTCTTTGCACCATCAGTACAAAGCCCAATGCAGGGCTCAAACCCTTGAACCGTGAGACTATGACCTGAGCCATTTGGATGCTCAACCGACTGAGCCACCCATGCAGAAGGAATAGTATAGGACTTTCAAGGATTAATCATAAATATGTTGTGCCTTGCTCCTTCTGGGATCATTCACTCTGGGAGAAGCTAGTTGTCAAATCATGAAGACACTCATGCAAGGAGCTGAGGTGTCCTGCCAACAGCCATGTGAGTGCACCATCTTGGAAGCAAATCCTCCAGGCCAGTTCAGTCTTTGGATGAGTATAGTCTTGGTCAACATCTTGACCACAACTTCACAAAAGAGATGCCCTGAGCCAAAACTACCCAGATAAGCCACTTTCAGATTTGTGACTCTTAGGAAGTATGAGGTAATAATTGTTTGATGTTTTTAGCTGTGAGGTTTGGGAGGGAATTTGTTATGCTGCAACAGATGTCTAATCTAGTCGGACCACACTTGCCTGGAGTCAATGTCTGCAGCCAATTCAGTCTTCATTTATTTACTCAACTGCTCATTCACTCATATACCGAATATTTATCATAAGCTGACCACTTGTCACATACTGAAGTTGGGCACCAAGTCATTCTGTGGTGAGTAAAACAGACCCCAAATGCTGCTATGATGTAAACTATATCCTAGTGTTGGGGAAGGGGAGTTGGAAAGAAACCACCAAAAGAAAACATACTAACAAGGTTTGGTGAACTACGGAGGAAATAAACAGGGGCCAGTGATTCAAACAACAGGGCAACCCCTAGGAACGGTGATCAAGGAAGGCTTTCTGAAAGGGTGATATTCAAGGTGAAATCTAAAGGATAAGAAGGAACAAGCAATGAGAAGAGGTGGACAAAGGATCCGAGGAGAGGGACAGGCAGGTGCTAAGGGCTTAGGGCAGGACAGACACTGTGGTTGGAGCACAGAGCATACTGGGGCAGTGGGAGCAAGACTAATCTGCAGAACCCAGCAGTGGCTGAGCCCTTTTGGTCTATGTAGACCAACTAAGAAGAGTGGGTTTCATATGAAGGGTGTGGGACAAAGGGCGTACTAGCTACTATTGACTTTTGTTGAAATGCTGTCTGGCTGATGAGTGGAAAAGAGGAAGGACAAGGCACTGGGGGCCAAGAAGAACAAGGATGTCACCATCACATTAAGTGGAGAGAGGACGGTGGTAATGTAAGGGGGAAGAGGGGAAGTAGGCAGATGGAAAGTGCTAGAATAAGCATTAACAGGGAGTGACAGAGAGAGGAATCCTTAGTGACATCATCTGGTTCCAATAACACTGGGAATATTGTTGTTGTTTTTTTTTTTTTCGGTTGGTTATTTCTTTATTGATTGTCATTTGGGCTGTTTCCAAGTTTTATTTTATTTTTTAAGTATTTTTTTTTAAAGTTTATTTAGAGAGAGAGTGTGTGTGTGTGCTTGAATGGGGGGGGGGTTGTGCAGAGAGAGAGGGAGAGAGAGGGAGAGAGGGATAATCCCAAGCAGGCTCCATGCTGTCAGTGCAGAATCCAGTATGGGGCTTGATCTCATGAACTGTGAGATCATTACCTGAGGTGAGATCAAGAGTCTGATGCTTAACTGACTGAGCCACCCAGGGGTCCCTGTTTCCAAGTTTAAAAAAACTGGTGCAATAAATTCTCTTGGGTCCATCTCTTCGTTCAGGAAGTGGCAGCTCTGGGTCCACACCCAGAATATTTTTAATTTTAATTGATACTGTTAACTTAAACTTAAAAAAAGTTGTATTAATTTACAAGGCAAAAAATGCTTTCTTTGGGTACCTAACAATCCAAATCTTTGCTAACATGATAGGAAACCATGTTTTAATTTTCACTCTTAAATTCAGTGAAGTTTAATTTCATTTCCAACTTCATAATTTTGGTTTCTAGCATTATCTAGTTTCAATTTATTACCTTTTCAATTCTGAATTTTAGCCATATGCTTGTTTAGAAAACTCTTTTTTTGTTCTATCAATGTAACATTCATGGAACCTCACTGAAGATCAGAAATAGAGTTTTTAGAGGCCTCAGACCTTTTCTTTTAACCTTCAAACAGGTAGTGTCCTACCTGCGTCTTTACTATCCCCATGGACTATACCAGAATTACCTCAACTTACTGATTGCTTATCTGAGTGAACAGAACTTTTTTTGAGAAGAGTCAAGTGGATAGAGAATTCAAAGTTTCTATTTTGATTTAATTTTCTTTTAATATTTGAGTTCTAGCTCTTATGTTTATAACCCATGTCTGACCTTTGGACAAATATGCCTAGTTCTATCTCTATAGGTCCTGGTTTCAATTCCTGTTCTCGGGATTTTTTTCACTTTGGTTATCGAAAGATAGGCTACCACAGGCAGGTACTGGTCCTGGATGGGTATCATACAGCTACAGCAAAAAAATGTTTCACAAACGGTTACCGGATATGGTCTAGTTAAGACTAATCTCACCTATAATCTTATTAAGATTAATTTATAAAATCTCATTGCTTAGAAATTATTACCCATTGACCTAAAGTCAACAAAAGTCTTTTTCTCTTAATATTAAAAAAATATATAATTGGAGGAAAGGGGGAAAACTAACTTGACATAAATCAGAAAACATCTTCACATTAATTGTTCTTCTCATATACTTCAAATTTGTACTTAATTCCTTTTTCCTCCTGGACATCAGAAAGAACACCTGGGTATTCTGGGAGAAGTTTGTATTTCTCCAAATCAATTTCTGGAAAAAATGTATCACTTTCAAATTCCTGCATAATCCTGGTCACAAATAGTCTAAGATGGCCTGGCCTCTTCATGGCTTCCTTATAAACAGAACTGCCTCCCACTATCCAAACCATGTCCATTTTATCTGCTAATTCTGGTTGCTCAGTAAGTTTTAAGGCATCATCCAGACTTTGGGCAAGAAAATGAGCTCCTTGTGGAGGTTCCCTCAGGTTTTTACTGAGAACTATATTAATTCTGTCCTTTACAGGTCGATTCTTCTCGGGAATAGAGAACCATGTCTTCCTACCCATAATCACCAAATTCTGTTTACCCTCTACTGATGAGGTGTGGTCATTCTTTGGAAATACTTGAATTCATTCCTGAGCCGGGGGCCAGGGCAGGTCTCCATTCTTGCCGATGCCCATGTTCTGGGACACAGGGATGATACAATTTAGCGGACGAACCATGGCAGCAGCTGTGACCACCACAGCACTAGCTCACCACACTCGGAATATTGTTGCTTTTGACCAGGATAAGATAGTGTGGGAGAGAAGCAGATCTGGGGAGAGAGTGTTTAGGGGGAAGTTGATAGGCCTGGTTGTGCATGACAAAGCTGAGAAGCTGGCATAACCCAGGCAAGATGTTGGGTCCTGAACCTTGACCTGCCTCACTACCGTTTCCAAGTAAACTCAACCCAAACCCATCACATCAGGAGAACGAGCCACTCTGAGTTAAGACAGAGCTGCCTCCCCCCTCCAGACAAGGACCTTCCCCCATCTCTGCACCTTGAAGAGACCCCCAGTCACCACTGTGAACCCAAAAGAGATGTCAGCAGCTTGTGCTTTGGCGAATCGCCATCTGGTTACACAACCACTCTCCCGCGCCACTGGATGGAGAGGAGAGGCCAGCTTCAGCCTCACATCTCCCCAGTGTCTCATCGGTACCTCCAATCTCTGCACTCTCTTGCGCATTCTCAGTACTCTGCCTTGCAAGTCACAGCAGAGTGGACTTTCCAAAGAAGAAAGTAAAAAGTGAGGTCCTCATGTTGGTGATGGCTGCTTCAGGTCTACATCTGGAGAACAAGGAAACACAGCCTGAGGGATTTGTACCCTGGTTGGGAATTCAGAGTCAAAATGAGACCTTTGAAGGCATCTGAGGTCACAGTGTCAACATATGTGGCCAGAGGAGGGCAGGGGTCCCATGGGGGACTGTGGGAATGCTTGGAGCGGCAAGTGGAGGGGGGGTCCTAACACCACCGTGGTCACCATTGATGGGTGCTCTGGCCTCTACCCCAGAGATGGTACATCCTGACTGTAAGGAAGTGACGTGTCACAGGGGTGTGGGCAGCCCCCCGAGGAGGAAATGCTGTGATGTGGTTCCACAGTGCGGGGGTGACTGTGGATAGCGAGAGGAGCAGCTGTGGGCTGTGGAGAGGGATGGCAATCCCACACCAACACTGGAACTGGATGGGGACCTGTCCCCAGATTGAGAAGTGCCCAGGGCACCAGGTCCTGGGCTCTGCACCAGCCCGTGCTCTTCTCTCCCCAACTTCCTCCACCCTGACCAGCTCAAATGACCATGGAAGAAGACTGTGGGGACCAAAGACAGGCTAGACAAGGAAACACAGAAGCCTAGGAAAGCAGAAGTGGGACGTGGAAACCAGAACTTCTGTGAGAGGCTTGAAACTGTTCCCCCTCAAGAGGCTGGCATTGCTGTGGGTGACATCTGTGCCACAGAAATGACCCCAAGGGACAGGAGGGCTTGGCTGTCTGCAGCTCTGCTCTTTCTGCAGGTCCCAGGTGAGTGGACAGAGAAGCTGGCCCTTGGTGGGAGGGAGGGCAGGGCGAGGAGACGCCCAAGGGGAAGGAAGGAAGGTGTGGGAGGGAGGAGGGAGAGCCGAGAAAATTCCAGGAGTGGCCAGCTATTGCCTCAGCAGCAAACAGGAGGATTCAGTGTGTAAAGCAGGTGAGTCTTGTCCGCTGTGCTGGACAGAGCAGCACTGAGAGAGGGAACCTGTGCTCACCATTACCTTCATTGTCACCGTCAGAGATGCTGCTTGGAGCATCACACACACACACACACACACACACACACACATGCACACACACACACACACACACACACACACACACACACACACCACCATGGACACCCTCTCCTTCTCCACTCTGTGAAGAGGAAGCTCCTTCCGCTTCATCTTCTCCCTTGAGTCTCAGGGAAGGCTCGTCTTCCGCCAAGGCCTCCTCCAGATCCCAAGGGCCTTTGAGGGACGCAAGGTGTACCTTGACCCCAAAGCCCGCTGACCCAGGCCCATCTGGTGAGGGACCCGCACTTGGCTGTGTTTTCCAGGCTGTTCGTCTATACGTGGTCCCACCTCTGTGTCGGGCACCATGGGGGGATCCCTGAGCGTGCAGTGTTCTTACGAAGAGCAAGTGAGAGAACATTCCAAATACTGGTGCAGACCGCCATGTTTGTGGAAAATCGTGGAGACCAGAGGGTCAGACAGAGAAGTGAAGAATGGCCGCGTGTCCATCAGGGACCATCCTGCAAACCTCACCTTCACAGTGACCTTGGAGAACCTCATAAAGGATGATGCAGGGACATATCAGTGTGGGATGGATACATTCTGGTTCGGAACTTTTAGAGATTCCGCCTTCCCCATTGAGGTGTCTGTGACCCCAGGTGAGCTGTACGCACCCCTCCCCAGCGCCAGCACCGGGGCCCCTGAGCCTGGGGCCGATCACCCCAAGCCTTCAGAAAGCAGCGCCACGTGGGATAGAAGAGAGGGAGAGGATGGGGCTGGTGACGTGGGACACTGGGGATGTGTATGTATGTGTGTCCACATGTGTGTCGAGATGTGTTTACATTCGGGTGCACACTCACACAAGCACATGCACACCCCTGGCTGTCGTGGGCACCTCTGTGTGCCACACCCTGACACGCTATCATGCCTAAAGCTCTCCCAGGGAGCGGGCTAGGAGTGGCCTTGAGTTTGGGGACAGCTGCCTTATTGTCTTGACAAGGGTTCTGTCTGCTCTGAAGGGGACCCTGAATCTCCTCCTGGACTCTCTCTGTCCTCCTAACAGGGAACAGGATCCCTTCAGGCATTTCCTCCTCACCCTCACAGGCTGCCCACGACCCCAGGGCCCTAGAGAACATCATGTGTCATGAATGGTTACTGGGGCACCAACCTCGCTGCTGTGATTCTGAGGGTCTGCAGCCATCTCACGGGGGGGGGTGGTGGGGACAAGCCTGAGACCCTGATCAGGGGGCTTCTGTGACCATTTGGGAACCACCCTGCCATCCAGCTTGACCCTCCCTCTCTTCCTCAGGCACCTTGTCCCCACAGGAGGGAACCCAGAGAAACCCCTGAAATTGTTCCCCTCAGAAAAAAGAGAAGGGTGAGAAAATGCATTCTCAGATCTTATGGCCCCAAATATATGAAAAATTCTTCTTTAATAGAACCCTGTTTTTGTTTCCAATGAACCAAATGAATGTTGAGTGCCAGGGTTTCCATCCCTCAGTGCAGACTCTGCTGAGGGCCGGGTTTCGTGACCCTCACCCCAGACATCAGCCCTGCCTAAGGACCCTGGCTCCCTCAAGGTCTGGATCAATCTCCACAGAGTAAACCCCAGCCGGCCCTCTGCCCGGGTGCACACAGTGTGGCTGTGGCTGTTTGGTCTTTCCACACACTCAGATCCCTGGGGAGCAGGACAATCCACCATGTGAAAGTGCCCACCTGGCCAGGGTGCACCTGCAGTGCAGGCCAAGGGGAGGACCGGAGACCCAGGCACGCCTGGGTGTGGCTAGAGGGGGAGGTTGGGCCAGGACATCTGTCCAGATGGCCTGAGTGACCAGGACGATGTGAGTCAGAGCCACACAGCCGGGGAGGGGGGGGGGGGGGGGGGGAGACCAGGGGGAGAGCGGCAGGCCTGATATGTGCTTCCTTCTCAGGCAACACAGAAGCCCCCAGCATGGTGAGGCCCCCCAGTCCCACAGGTCTTCACACGACCCTGCCAGCACCCACGGGGCGCACCACGATCTGGCGAGAGACCCCCAGTCCCAGCCAACATCCCCGGTAAGATGCTGGCATGTGGAGACCTATGACACCTGGCTGATTTCTAGACCACACCGGGGGGCTGAGGAATGAGGGTGTGTCTCTCTCGGCCCTGTGCCCACACCTAACCGGGAAGTTCCCACCAGACGCTCTTCTGTGGATACAGCCCTGAGCCACTGAGACCCAATCCTGCTCTGACAAAAGTGGGGGAATTCACACAAGGACTAAGTCAACACACTCATCAAGATAAGTTTGCGCATTCGTGATGAGTGCTTGGAGAAAATCCGTCAGAGGGGTCGGGGAGGGCCCGTGCGGGAGGGGGACGGGAACGCTATCCAATACACAACTGCCAGGCAGAGGACATGTCACAGGAGGCCTGCAGGATTTGGGGAGCCGGCACTCAGGTGTCTGCAGAAATGGGGCTCCAGGAAGAGGGAAGAGCAAGTGTCAAGAGTTTTACAAAAGGCGCCTTCAGGGCTCGGCCCAGGCCAGGTGCTCTGGGGGCCGGTGGTCCCTGCACTGTCCCCGCTGCATCCCCCCGAAACCCTGGCCAGGGCGGCATCCTGAAGAAGGTGAGAGCTGAGCTATGTCATTCATCCCTGCTACCATCAGCCACTGAATTAGGTGCCACACAGGTGCCAGATTAAAGCTTACGTTTCTGATCCCTCGTGGGATAAACTGTAGGAGAGCAGACACCAGACAAATAATCCCGATACTGATTTCCAGGCCACAGACAGAGTAACCCCCAAATGCAGAAGGCTGAGGTAGAGCCCTCTTCCCGGCCCGGGTCCCACGTCACTCCCTGGGGCCTCCCTCACATCACTCCAGTGGCCAGGCCCTTTTTCATGTCCATCGTCCTGTCTCAAGGGCACCTGTTAGCCTGAGGGGCACGGGACTGGTCTGTTCTGTGGGGCAGCCCTGCCCACGGACCCACCTGGGACTGATCTTGGTGCAGGTTGTTGGGACCTCAGGACATGGGCACAGGGACACAAGGAAAGCGGAGGGTTCCAGGGCCTCTCCCTGAGGATGTGGCTCACTGTCCATCACCGTGTCCCCCACAGGTCCCTGCTCAGCAGCGTCTACTTTCTGCTGCTGGTCTTCCTGGAGGTGCCCCTGCTTCTGAGCATGCTCAGTGTGGTCCTCTGGGTGACCAGACCTCAGAGGGGCTCCAGGGGACAGGCGGAGGCAGCCGCGTTATGAAAACCAGTAACACCTGCTGCCTATGGATGACCTGCCCCAGCACTGCGTGGATGGGACGGCCTGATCAACACATCCAACTGTTGTCCACGTTTCTATCAGAATACTCTGTAAACATTTTTGGTAACTTTTTTCTTGCAATGTATCATAGATGCAAAAGAATGTATCCAATAAATGCATACTCTTTTTAAATATTTTTTAATATTAGGGGCGTCTGGGTGGCACAGTCAGTTAGGCGTCCAGCTTCGGCTCAGGTCATGATCTCACGGTTCGTGGGTTCGAGCCCACTGCTCAACAGCTAGCTCAGAGCCTGGATCCTGCTTCCGATTCTGTGTCTCCCTCTCTCTCTGACCCTCCCCTGCTCACGCTGTCTTTCTCTGTCTCTCAACAATAAATAAAAAACATTTAAAAAACTTTTTAAACAAAGCTGTTCTTCAAGAGTTTTGGCTACTGGGTTATAAATCAGGATCCCAATTAAATTACATCAGGTTAAGTCTAGAATTTGCTTTATTACTATTGAGGAAACCCAGTCCACCAGGCTTCTCTCAGCCTCCTTCCCTGGGCTAATTTTGTCCGACTGTCTACCTAGCATCTGAAGCTTTACCCAGGGCACTAATAATAACGTAGGGTGCTGGCCCCATCCCAGGACTGTGTCCTCAGAACTTCGCATGCCTTTTCTCACTTAATTCCTGTAACCGTTCTTGTGAGCCCAGTTTACAGATACAAAAACTGAGGCTCAGAAAGGTTCAACAAGTTGCCCGAGGTCACACAGCTTGTAAGCGGTGCCGGGAGAGCGCAGGTGTGTCTGACCCTACAGCCTGCACTTTTATGCCTTCGGCTGCAATGTCTGAGCAAATGCATCTGTAGGTACGCCAAGGCTGCCCACCTGACCCCTGAGTGGGAAGGAGGCGGTGCTCCCTGGTGCTGGGCCCCCTGCTGGGGTAGAGAGACATTTCTGGTGTCAGCACACCCAGGCGATTGTACCCCTTGGACCCAAAGCCCGATGGGTCCGATGCATCCTGCTCTGACCGTTCTGCAGACACATCTCATCCAGCCCCTCCTCGCTCTGTACGGCCCCTCTCCTCTCTCCTACATAGTAGGAATTTTGTGCCCTGTGACCCGGCCCTTCTAAGAAAATACACCCAGTTTGCTGAATAAGTAAAAGCAGGAAATACTCTATAAAAGGAAGTGAATGGGTAAGAAACTCAAAGACGGTCCAGTCAAACAGAGTGCAAGCTGGGGCTCAGGCAGAGCTCCGAGAGTCCAGCTGGGATCCGAGTGTGAGCTCCAGGGGTGGATCCGGAGGGGCGAGGCGCCGGGAGGCAGGAGCATGCGGCTGCCGCTAGTTCTTCTCCTTCTCAGCCACACCGGTGAGCGCAGCTGGGGCCCTGGGGACTGTGTACTACTAGGGCAGGGCAGGGGACGGAGAGGGATCTCGGGCTGAAGGGGGAGTGTCATATCTGGGGAAATGAGAAGAGGCTTTTCATTTATTCATACTGGGGTCTTACTTTGTGCCACACACACACACACCAGGTCTCGAGGAAGTGAAGGGAAAAGGGAAACAGGGCTGGTCATGAAGAAGGGGACCCCATGAGGTGCCTGGGTGGCTCAGTTGGTTAAGCATCTGACTTCGGCTCAGGTTGGCTTAGGTCATGATCTTGCGGTCTGTGAGTTTCAAGTCCCGCATCGGACTCTGTGCTGACAGCTCAGAGCCTGGAGTCTGTTTCTGATTCTATGTCTCTCTCTCTCTCTGCCCCTCCCCTGCTCGCACTCTGTCTCTCTCCCTCTCAGAAATAAATAAACATTAAAAAAATTAAAAAGAGGACTCCAGACACTCAGGGGGTGAGACATGCAGATAAACAGCAAACAATGACAGGACACTGAGGCATTGATGGTGCTATGCTCAGAGGTCCAAGCAAGTCTGGCTGAAGGAGATATAGAAAGCCATAAGACAGCGTCCCTTTGATGAGCCTTGAAGAAAGGGATCAGCCCATCAAGCAGAGAAGGGAGAAGAGCATTCCAGGAAGAGGGGACTGCTTGGCCAAGACATGGAGGCTTGAGAAAGCATGGTGCATTCCGACACTGGGGGGCCCACTGTGGGCAGGGGGCCTTGGCATGGCTGGTTGGTCATTAGGTTGGAAATGCACAAGATTACAAAGGCCCTTGGAGGCCATGCCCAGGAATCAGGGCTTTTGAAGAGAAAATTGCTCAGGAACCCAGGTGGGAGATGGGAGCTAGGTTGTGTATCTTTTCCTCTGTAGAAAGCCACTGCACACCAAAAGGACATTAAGGACAGTCCAGAAGTTTGCAGAACATATGCTATATGTGTGGGTCACACAGTCTTCTCTCTGAGCCAGGAGACTGACCATCTGGCAAAACAAGACTGGTCCATAAGGGTCCCCAACAAAGGGCATATCTAGGGAGTTGGGAGACTGAGGTTCCAGTCCTGACAGAGGCATGTACAGTCCCTCACTGCTCTAAGACCTGGATTTCTTTTTCTGTTTTTTTTTTTTAATTTATTTTTGAGAGACAGAGAGAGACAGCATGAGCTGGGTCATGAGAGTCAGAGAGAGGGAGACACAGAATCTGAAGCAGGCTCCAGGCTCTGAGCTAACTGTCAGCACAGAGCCTGACATGGGGCTCGAACCCACGAACCGTGAGATCATGACCTGAGCCGAAGCTGGACGCTTAACTGACTGAGCCACCCAGGCGCCCCTAAGACCTGGATTTCTGGTGTGAATGGAAAGTCCCTGAAGCCCTTCCTACCTGTAATGTTGTGGACTCTGCTATTCGAATCAGATATAAATAGATGAGGGCTGTGGTCATTCTCAAACTATCGCTGTCATTGTTGATTTTATTAGTGACGTAGAAGCTCCGTGATGACAGCCGTAGATGGGGCGGGGCAGGCAGTGGCTTCTCTGTGACTTTTATGCTCCTTAAGCAGAACTCCAAATGGCCCAGAATTCCCCAAGGACAGCAATTCAGATGCCTGCATCTTCCCCTGGACTCTACCCGTGCATTTGAGTTCAGAGACCTCCATCTGCTTCCTCTCTTAATCCCAACATCCAGCTCAGCGAGAGGCCAAGGGGAAGGGTGAGCTGCCTGGGCTCCCACACACAACACACTCATGCAATAAAGTCAGATGCATACACTCCCGTTCACATCTGTGCTCTCACACACTCATACAGAGTTAGACACACACTCACTTGCACACACAGGCTCACATACAGTGTCCTTTATATGCACACACCCACACAAACTGCCTTCTCCCCCAGATGAAGGCTGGGAGGCACAGTGGCTGCTCTGTGGCTTGGGCAGGGTGGGTGGTGCAGAGAAAAGACCCAGGGTCCTTCGTCCTCCTTCAACTTTCCAAGGTAATGAGGGAAGGGGGTGAAGTAGTCAATGATACAAGAAAACCCATCCTATTAGCAGATGGCCATTAGACACTCTGGGGCTACTTCTGTGAAATAAAGAACAAAAGTGGATGGGGGTGAAGTCAGAATGACCCAACTTCCGTTAGGACGTTCTTGTCTGCTCAGTTTTATGGTTCTGCAGCAACCTAGGGGGGAAGGCAGGGCGCTGGCATAGTTGGGTGCTCAGAAAGCATTTGCAAGTGGAAGAACAGGACCACAGACCTGTAGCCCAGAAATTACTCTTCAGAGCCTGAGCTTGTGCGGTTGCATGGCGACACCAGCAGGGATGCCCACCCCATTAGTGCGAGGCAAAGTGGGCTCAACTCCCTTGGCACATCTCACGCCCCCATGAGCCCCTCTGCTCTGAGCCCTGCCCTTGGCTGCCTTTGGCCCATTTTGTGTGTCATTTGACCCTTGCTATCAACGCAGACAGAGAGCTCAACTGTTGTCTCGATTTTGACACAAGACTAACACCAAGGATTGTGCATACGGGGCAAACTTTCCCCAACGATTGACATGAAGAGAGAGAATTTCCATCTCGGGGTCAGGGGAAGGAAAAATGGAGATTCAGACAGCGTAGGCTTTGGAAACTCGTCAGCCCTGCTCCTGAGTCCTGCTCTGAGCCGATTGCACTCCTAGCGTCTCCTTCCTTCAGACCAACTGTCAACAAAACACAAAGACTTGATGAGTAGTTCTACCCACAATGGTCTGTGCTTATAAAAACCTCCCACACACTTCTTTTTAAAACAAGCCTGATCACATTATGAATGGGTGCTGCCAGATTAAATTAGCAAAGCTACAGTAGGAGTAGCATCTCTCTTCCGTTGTTTGTGATTGTTGGCAAATTCCATCTATGCTGAGTCTCAGTGCTCCAGGCTCTAAGCTGTCAGCACAGAGCCCGACGCGGGACTCAAACCCACAAACCATGAGATCATGACCTGAGCTGAAGTCAGACGCTTAACCAACTCAGCCACCCAGGCGCCCTTTCTGCTGACTCTTGTATTTGATTTTAATTTGCATCATTGCTGTCTCTTAGCAACCTTTTTGCTAATTGAGTCCTTCTGATTATTACCATTTTTTTCTTAGTTGTTTTGTTAATGATGTAAAAATTTTCACATAATAGAATGTATGATTTAGAAAGTAAAATTCTGGGGGCGCCTGGGTGGCTCAGTTGGTTAAGCATCCGACTTTGGCTCAGGTCATGATCTCACAGTTTGTGGATTCAAGCCCCACATCAGGCTCTGTGCTGACAGCTCAGAGCCTGGAGGCTGCTTCGGATTCTGTGTCTCCCTCTCTCTCTGCCCCTCCCCTGATCACATACTCTCTCTCTCTCTCTCTCTCTCTCAAAAATATATAAATTTTAAAAAATAGAATAAAATTCTGCCCTCCATCCCAATTTCAGCACTGACCATTGATAAGAGTTTAAAACAACTACTGTTCTATTTTTTTCCTACACATGCACTAGAGAAAAACCACAGAAATGGAAGCCTACACACTCTGTTAGGCAATTTTTAAAAAACTTGATAATATCATATCTGGGACATCTGTCCTATTATTACCTGTGATTTGTCTTCTTTTAACCGTGGTACGAGTGGACCATAATTCATTAGCCAATGTCCCAGGAATCACATTTGAGTGGAATTTGCTTCCAACGTTTGTCGTTTGTTACGTTAGCACTGTAATTGGAAGCCTTATACCTCAGTGTCCACTGGTGTAGAAATTATAGTTCATGCCAGTATCGAAATGATTATGTCCAAAGATCTTGACGGCCAGGTCCTTTGTAGAAACAATAATAATCTTGGGGCACCTGAGTCAGTTAAGCATCTGACTTCAGCTCAGGTCATGAGCTCACCATTTGTGGGGTCGAGCCCTGCATTGGGCTCTGTGCTGACAGCTCAGAGCCTGGAGCCTACTTCAGATTCTGTGTCTCCCTCTCTCTCTGCCCCTCCCCCACTCGTGCTCGCTCGCTCTCTCTCTCAAAAAATGAATAAACATTTTAAAAAACAATCACAAATTTTATTGGTACTTTCCAGGATCCAAATGCCGCACAAGGCATGAGGACCGGGAGAGAGGAAGAGAGAAAAAACACAAACACAAAATCTCTGCTCCTCAGGATAGGGTGTCCTAGTAAGGGAAACAGTGGGAGAGGCTGGTAATAGTAACAAAATACCAGTGCAGCACTCAGGCTCCTATAAAGGATTGGGAGCAACAGGAGGAAGCAGGTGTGGTTGAGAAAGAGAATAAAGTGACCAGTAGGTGAGCTGGGCTCAGAGAAGAGTTTCCAGGTGGAAGGAAGGACATGAACAGCAACATGGCTCCTGAGAGGTCACATCAGAGTCAGAGGAAGAGAAAAGTGGGGGCACCCGGCTGTAGGGTCCAACGGAGGCAGGGAGGGGCAGGGGACGGTGCTGGACAGAGAACTTGGATCTCAATGGAAGAAAAAAACTTGAATGCCCAACTAAAGAGTTTTAAATCCTTCTGAGACAGTGGCAAGTGGGTGCAGAAGAGATCATGAGATCTTGCTCATGACAAGTGCAGCCGAGGATGGGAACGTTTTCGGCACATAACCCCAGCAGGTGTAAGCAGAGGGCATGGGCAAAGGGGGTGCAGCAAGAGCGGAGAAACCTCTCTGGATGCCACAGCTGAGATCTAGGCACCAGATGAGTGACGGGCTCTCGCTGATGGGGCAACCTCTGAAAGAAGGTCTGCGGTTTGACATGTACCCAAGTGTTACAACAGCTCGCAGAATGGAAAGTAGCACAGCCATTTTGTAAACAGAGAAGCAAGACCCAGGGAGGTTAAGTCGCTTGCTCAAGATTTCCCAAGGAGTGTGCGGTGGACGTGTCTTTCTGGGTCCAAATTCACCATCTTTCTGCCGTGTCATGCTGTCATCACGAACGGTGAGAGTAGGGGAGGAAAGAAGTGAATTGTTTTGAGAAAGATTTTTAAGGCAAAGTTGACTAAATTGTTTACCAATCGGTTGTAGAGGGAAAAGGGAAGGACAGGATCAATAAAGATGCCAAGATCTCCTCCAAGTGTGCTAGTAACACAATTGGGTTTTTTAAATTTTTTTTAATCTATTTTTGAGAGACAGAAACAGAGCATGAGTGGGGGAGGGGCAGAAAGAGATGGAGACACAGAATCTGAAGCAGGCTCCAGGATCTGAGCTAGCTGTCAGCACAGAGCCCGACGAGGGTCTCGAACCCACGAACCGTGAGATCATGACCTGAGCCGAAGACGGACGCTTAACCGACTGAACCACCCAGGCGCCCCACAATTGGTTTTTTTTTTTAATGTTTACTTTTGAGATAGAGAGAGACAGAGCGTGTGAGCAAGGGAGGGGCAGAGAGAGAGGGAGACCCAGAGTCAAAGCAGCTCCAGGCTCTGAGCTGTCAGCACAGAGCCCGACGCAGGGCTCGAACTCACAAATCGTGAGATCATGACGTGAGCCAAAGTCAGACGCTTAACCGAGCCACCAAAGCACCCTGTAATGCTGTTGGTTTGAAGAACATAGCATTCATTCTGCTGATGGAATACTACTTTTATTTCCAAAGGCTGCTGTATCAAGTTACCACGAACTTAGTGGTTTGAAATAACAACATTCATTACCTTACAGTTCTGAACGTCAGAAGTCCAAAATAATCTGACTGGCTGAAATCAAGGTGTAGGTTAAGTTGGATTCCCTCCAGAGGTTCTGGGGGAAACTCCTCTTTCTCACCCTGTTGAGTTTTGAGAGGCTGCCTACATTCTTTGGCTTCTGACCCTTTCTCTCTCTTCAGAGCTGACAATGCAGCATCTTCCAATCTCCCCCTGACTCTCACACCCTCTTTTTCATCTTATAAGGACCCTGGTGACTACATCAAACCCGACTGAATAATGCAGGATAATCTCCCCACCTCAAGGCTGTTAACTTGATCACATCTGCAAATTCCCTTTGGCCCCGTAAGGTGACATATTCACACATTATTGGGATTAGGGCGTCAAAGTGTTTGGGGGGCATAATTCTGCCAACCACAAAGGCAAACCTCAAGTGAACCAAAATAGTCAGGGAGAAAGTTTGAAGTGTGAGGAGACACACCTTCCAGGTACAACAGACCTGACTCCCTCTGCCCAACGGAGATGCCCCCACCTCCCTGGCCTGGCCCTGAGGCTCTTGGGCCAAGACAGTCAGGAGAGGCTTCCATTGTGTTTCTCTGCTTCTCTGTGCTTGTTCACTCCCATGTGACCAAGGCACAAGTGGTCATGGCCAACGACAAAACGTTATGTGTCCAGCCACACACAGTCAGCTTAACTGGAATCAGGTCCCAGAGCAGCAGAATACCTTTTCCACTTGTGTTTCTTAACTCATCCCACTCTGAGTAGACCTTTGCTAGCTCTCCCGTGAGCCCTCCACTGGAGAGAATACTGAAGAAGACCAAGTTCAGGGTAGATTGAGTACTGTGACTATTGACTTTGGGGTAGAGATGTACAGTGTGAAATGGAAATGGTAGACTGGCGCTAAGGGGAGAATTTGGGCCACAACATGGGATTTGGGGGACCATCAGCATATCGGCAATACCAGAAATCATAGAAACGGAGAGTCCCTCCATGGGGGAGTAATAAAATGGGACAACATGAGACCCAGAGAGGGGACCCTGGGCAACCCCTAAGGTGTTTTTGGGCTGGTTCACACTGACTCTCAAAAACTGACTCAGGGCTTCTCCTCAGCTGTGTGGCAGTCACATTGCCTCAACCAGCTGAAACCAGCTGGGGTGGGAATAGCTACATTACAGAAATTGGGGAAATGCTACAGACAGGGATTTTCTTAACTCATCCCACTCTGAGTAGACCTACTCAGGCCAACTAGAGGCCTAGTTGTTAAGTATTTATCTACCAAAACACCATTGTCTGCAGCAAGATTTAAAGAGGGAAGAAGAGAAACCAGTAGAGGCCTCTGAGATGAGCAGTCAGAGAAGGAAGAGGTTGGATGAGGGCCGAGTTGAGAAGACAAGGAAAGAGAGTGTCAGGAGTTTCGCTGCTGCGAGCAGGGCCCAGAAGATGAGGGACCCAAGAGGCTGGGACCTCATCACCAAGAGAGCTGATGGGGAAGCCGGACGGAGGAGGCAGATGTTCGGGATGAGGCAGGGCATGGCCGAGAAGGCGAGGACCCTGGCTCGGTCCCTGGCTCGGTCCCTGGACACCAGCCTGGGGCCACCTGAGCCAGTGGCTCCAGCAAATAGTAGATGTTTCTCGGGATTCTGTTTTCTAGGCTGCTTCTCCATCCGATGCCCAGAGTCTGTGAGGGCCCTAGAGGGGGAATCTGTAACCGTGCGGTGTGACTATAAACCAAGATGGGAGACCTACAGGAAGTGGTGGTGTCGTGGGGCACACTGGGATCTGTGCCGGACTCTCGTTCAAACCACAGGGTCACAGCAAGAAGTCAAGGAAGGCCGCGTGTCCATCAGGGACAACCAGAGTCACCGCTTCCTCACAGTGACCATGGAGCAAGTCAGGCAAAGCGACACAGACACTTACTGGTGTGGGATCAGCAAGAGTGGACCTGACCTCGGGGCACGAATCAGAGTGACCATTGAGCCAGGTGAGAACTTTCTCAAGTACAGGAGGAGGCCCTCATGCTCAGGACAGAAAGACCAGGGGCTTCTGCTTCTTCCTCCCCGAAGGCAGAAGGGAAAAAGCTGAGTGCCTGAGGACAGTGTCTCCATCACAGTCGTTGAGGTCCCCTGAGGCATCCGGCTGGTGCAGGGCAGGGCTGGCTGGCCTTGGGGTGGGGTGGGGACGTGGACCCTTGCCTTTGATGCCTATGGCCCAGCCCTGCTCTCCTGGGGACCGGACAGCCCTGGCGGCCCACATTCTCCCAGCAGAAGCCTGGCTGGACCTTGGACGTCGGCAGGCATCACTCTAGGAAGTGGTCAGTCTCTGATAGTCACACTCCAGACCCGCCAATACACAGAGAGGGGCAGGGGGACACCTGGGGAAGTCTAAAGGGTCCCACCACTGAACACCAGAAACTTGGCACCCCAGAGTGGCTGCGGGCCCCCAGCCACTCTCTTCTCTACTTTTTCCTAGCTGCATTTGAGCAAGCAGGGAGTTAGAGGGACCCAGGAAGGGGCTGGTGTAACAGTGGATGCTTTAAGGTGAAAGAAAGGCTTTGACCATTAAGCTAATGTCAGGGGGCCCCTGCTGGCTGTCCTGGGGTCTCCTCAGGCCTGGGACTCAGCTAAAAAACAGGTCATGGATACACAGTGCCTGGCTGGTCTCAGGAATCCATGACAATGCAGGCCCCCATAAATGGTCTTCACGTACCTCATGAAGATGTTTGGTTTATCACAACCTTTGCTCATGATTGAGCCAGAACATGCCCTCTTGTTCACCAGCCCTCCAAAGGCCTCCTCCTCCTTGGCACTCAAATAACTGGGGCACATCATTTCTGGAACCACCTGTCCCTGAGCCCAGCTCAGGCACCACTTGAGCAGAAAAGACCAGGGACTTCCCCTCCCCACCGGAAGTCCCACCTAAGAGGGACAAGCGGAGAGAAGGTGGAAAGATGTATCTCTCTCCCCACAAGTAGAGTGCTTCTTCCTGCTTCATCTTTATTTCTTCTTCCCACACTTGAAAGTGATGGGAAAGGACTGTGCTGCGATTCAGATGACTCAACAGCAGGGGAGAAGGTGTGGGGGCTGTATTCAGAGACGCAATGCCCCAGTGCAGGGGCAGGGCGACTCCCGGGAGGGCTGGCAGAGCACTGTGAGCTGCGCATGAGTCCCTGTCTGTGCCCATAACCTGTGGCCGACTCTGCCCGTGTCTAGAGGGAACACTTCTGACCACCTTGGCGAGCATGCTATCCAGGACGAGCGCCAATGGCTGGGCAGGGCTGTCTTCCGTCTCCTATGCCAGGTGAGTGGTTGCTGTCCTTACACTGCCCCTACTTGGGGCCTCTCCTAGTCTACTACTGTACCCTCATGGGATGCCAGAGCCACCACAGTCAGGGTCAAGGTCCAAAGTCCCCCCTCCATCGCTCCTGCCCATCTCGCGCCTCACCCCTGTCTCCCAAGGCCAGCCCTCCCCGGGAAGGCACTCTGTGGAAGCTTTCTCTATAAGCGCCATCCACCTGTTTAGTTGTCAGCAAAAAAGGCCTGATGACCTACTGCGTGCCAAGGGGAGGTAAGACAGAATCTCCACCGTGCAAGGCACCAGGTGCCACAGGGCAGGAACGTAAGTCAGCAGCCTGAAGCCCCATTTTCGGGAGCAGCGAAGTCACAGAGGCAGGCACATACCCTGCTGTGAGGGACCCTACAGTGCTGACAGGAACTCTGGGAAAGGGGGGTCACAGGAGGGGCAATTAGAAAAGAACTGGGCCCATGGGGCACCTGGGTGGCTAAGCGTCAGATTCTGTGTCTCCTTCTCTCTCTGCTCCTCCTCTTGCCAAAAATAAACAAACATTAGAGAAAAAAGAGGGGCGCCTGGGTGGCTCAGTCGGTTAAGCGTCCGACTTCAGGTCATGATCTCACAGCTCGTGGGTTCGAGCCCCGCTTCAGGCTCTGTGCTGACAGCTCAGAGCCTGGAGCCTGCTTCTGGTTCTGTGTCTCCTTCACTCTCTGCACCTCCCCCTCTCATGTTCTGTCTCTCTCTGTATCAAAAATAAATAAAACATTTAAAAAAATTTTTTAATAAAAACAAAAAAGAAAGAAAGAAAGTTCAAGGAAGGTGGTCCCGGAACAAAGCAAAATCAAAAAGTTGAAGTTACTTCTGAGACACCCTCGTGTTTGGGCCATTGAGAAGGTTCACAGCGGCCTTCAGAGTGGGACTGCGGGACCCAGGGTCACAGGCCTGGCCAGGCTGGCCAGTGCCCCGCTGTGTCTGGGCGCAAAGCATGACGCATGACGACGCCTGGGGGGCCTGGGGCTCTGACGGCTCTGTCCCCTCTTGCAGGACCCACTATATCCTCCTGGTGTTCGTGAAGGTGCCCATCTTGCTCACACTGGCTGGTGTTCTCCTTTGGTTGAAGGGACCTCAGTAGCAACAGTCTAACTACATGAACTTGTCCTTGATCTTCTCACCAAAGACACAGCTGCCCAGACAGACGGATGAGCAGAACCGTCCAACCCCTGAACCCCATTTCCGGAGGAGACGTGAGCTGTGGATGAAATGCCTCTGAGTCCTTAGGACGCGGTGACTGGGGCGCTAAGGGGCTGGCTGGGCACCCTCCCTGCTCTGCACAGCTCAGGGACACAGCCCGGGGCCCTCCTGAGGAGTCAGGGGGTGCTGGAGAACCAGCGTCTGACCCACTCCTTTGGGTAGCAAGTGCCCCTGCCCCATGGGGGCTCATGGTCAGAGCTGCTGGGGCGGAGCCCAAGCCCTGTCCTCTCTGCTGGAGAAAGTCGGGCACAGAGCCAGAGACCGAAGCACAGAGAGAAGCAATAGGCCTGTGGGGCGGAGACAGAGAGATGGAGCCCCGCCCACGCCCCGCTCTGCTTCCTTCCTGAGACCAGCTCAGCAGGCCTTGTGTCCGAGCTTCTGGTTTATAAGGGTGTTTTCTTTTCTTTCTTTTTTTTTTTAAAGAATTTTTTATGTTTATTTATTATTGAGACAGAAAGAAACAGAGCATGAGTGAGGGATGGGCAGAGAGAGAGGGAGACACAGAATCTGAAGCAGGCTTCAGGTTCTGAGCTTTCAGCACAGAGCCCGACGCGGGGCTCAAACCCACAAACCGTGAGATCCTGACCTGAGCCGTAGTTGGATGCTCAACCAACTGAGCCACCCAGGTGCCCCGTATAAGGGTGTTTTCTTAAGCCAGTCAGGTTGGGTTTGGATGACTTGTGCCCACGAGAGCCCTGACTGATGTGTGTGTGCGCGCACACACACACACACACACTCACACAGACACACACACTCACACCCCACAAAGGTGTGGGTTCCTTGTTCTGGGGTGTCCCCTCTGTCCCTGGAGGACACTGCTCTGAGTGCACCGAGCAGAAGAGGGACCAGGAGTCTCTCTGGGTCCAGCTCCAAGGCTGGCCTTCCTCCCTCCCCCTCCTCCTCCTCCGTCCTGGCTCCAGGAGCTCCCTGCCCCTCACCCCTCTGGGCCTGGGGCTTCCTGGGTGCTGCCTTTCTTCCTCAAGGGTGCTGGGCCTCACAAACTACCTCAGGGTGGGGGAGGGGGGGTCAGGAAAACTGTCTGAGGGAAACGATGTTGCCTTTCCTAACTGACTTTGTTTAAATAATCTTCATGATTAAAAATGCTGAGTTAGGGCACCTGACTGGCTCAGTCAGTGGAGTGTGCAACTCTTGATCTCAGGGTTGTGAGTTCAAGCCCCATGCTGGGTGTAGAGATTACTTAAAAATAAAATCTTCAAGGGGCACCTGGGTGGCTCAGTCAGTTAAGTGTCCGACTCTTGGTTTTGGTTCAGGTCACAATCTCACAGCTCGTGAGTTCGAGCCCCACGTTGGGCTCTGCGCTGACAGTGCAGAGCCTGGTTGGGATTCCCTCTCTGCCCCTCCCCCTCTCATACTGCCTTTGTGTCTCTCAAAATAAACAAAGAAAGTTAAATAAAATAAAATGAAATCATTTAAAAAGTGTCTGAGATAAACAATGTTTTTATCATTTGTCCATTTGGATGGACTTGGTCACTTTGTGCCTGATGGGTCATGGGTTAGTTAAGCATCTGACTCTTGATTTTGGCTCAGGTCTTGATCTCATGGTTTGTGAGTTTGAGCCCTACATTGGTTCTGTGCTGACAGTGCAGAGACTGCTTTGGATTCTCTCTCTCTCTCTCTCTCTCTGCCTCACCCATGCACTCTCTCTCAAAATAAATAAATAAATAAATAAATAAACAAACAAACAAACTTTAAAAAAATACATCTACTGTCAGCAAATTTCAAATATACAACGCAATATTATTATTTTTTTAATACAACACAGTATTATTAAGTACAGTCGTCATACTCTCCATTAGAACCCAGAATTTATCTTATAACTAAAACTTTGTGCCCTCTGAGCAGCACCTCACCGTTTTCCCCGTGCCCCAGCCCTTGGTTCTCTGTGGAATGTTTCCCTCTGACCGCCCAGGGGACATGTCCTCCCTGCCCTTTGTCCTAATAGGTAGGCCCTTGTTCTCAGCCTCAGGAGGCCCTGGGAAGATGCCTCACCAGTGGATAGAGGAGAAGTGAATCCCTGACTTCTGAGCCCAGCCTGGAGGATGGAACACCGCCCCCCAGTGGGAAGCGACAGTGCCATCTCTTCAGCCGATGAGAAGCCTTCTCCCGCTTTACTGGGTTTGGGGGTCTGGTCAGTGGCGGGCCTGAAATTACACTGGGTCCAGAGAAGACAGACTTTGAGTCAGACTAAGACCTCTTGAGTCACTCTTTTGGGGACCAACGTCCACAGTCCACCAGCTCCAAAGGTCCACCTCTGTGAATACTTCCCTGGATCCAGCCTCCCCAAGATGCAACCAGACTCGGGTGACAAGCAGATCCTGGGGGGCACAGCCCACTGGCCCAAATGGGTGTGAGTCTACTGGCCATTGCTGCCCTGATGCCAGCTTTTCCCACAGGGTCTCACTGTTGAGTTCAACAACCCTTATGTCTTTGTGAAGATTCTGTGGTTGGATTGGTACCCCCAGGACGCCATCAAAGAGCATGCATGGGAGCAGGCGTCTGTCGTCTGTCCTGAACACCTACCCCCACCACACACACACACACACACACACACACACACACACACACACACACTTCTGGGAACCGTCCCTTTGGTTCCCATGAAAACTGTTAAGCAAAATTTCTCTTACATCTGCTGTCCGGAGTAGAGAGAGAGACAGAAATTATAAATTGGGCACTGGGGCAGGCTAGCATTTTCCAGCTGGTGTGCCTCCACCGGGAGCCTGGTGCCAACGCCCCCGTGCCCTTCAACAGCACTAGGCGGGCACAGTTCGTCACATGGTCGGTTCACACACGTCGTAACCCAGAGTTAGTGGAGGCAGCGAAGTGGGGAGAGCAGAAACACATTGCTCTTTTAAGAAGCAGAGGCGGCTGGGGTGCCTGGGTGGTTCAGTCAGTTCAGAGCCTGACTCTTGATTTCGGCTCGGGTCACGATCTCATGGTTTGTGGGTTTGAGCCCTTCAGTGTGGAGTTGCTTGGGATTCTCTCTCTCTTTCTCTCTCTCTCTCTCTCTTTCTCTTTCTCTCTGCCTCTCCTTCTACCTCTCTCTCTTTCAGAATAAAAAATAAACGTAACAATAGATACATCTTGGGGAGCCTAGGTGGCTCAGTCGGTTAAGCGTCCGACTTCGGCTCAGGTCATGATCTCACAGTTTATGAGTTCGAGCCCTGCGTGGGGCTCTGTCCTGACAGCCTGCTTCAAATTCTGTGCCTCGCTCTCTCTCTGTCCTTCCCTTGTTCATGCTCTTTCTCTCAAAAATAAACCTTAAAAAACAATATATGTATCTATATTTTAAAAGTCTATTAGAAAAAAAAAGAAAGAAACATGTTGGTGCCACAGACGCTCCCCCAGAATTAAGTGTCTCCATCACCCAGCATATGACACCATGTTCCAAAGATACGATGAGCAGCAGTGAAACTGAGTCCGATAAAGCAAATATGGGAAGGAAAATAAACCCTCACCAATCAGACCCTAATTGTCAAACAGGAAAGAGGGGCAGAATGGTCATCTTTGAGACTTTTATTTAGGGCACAAAGAGAGAAAATGACAGCCTTGGAGAGGAAGCGGGGGCTGGCCATGGGCGGAAGTCTAGTACAATAAATTAGCTTACCACACCCAGGACTTCTGATGCATTCTGTTTATTAAGTCACCAGGACAAAGCTCATGGTCAAGTTTCCAAAACTCAACCCAGCTCTGTATATTTCTGTCACAATCACCTTTTTTAATATGTGACATTAAGACACAGCTGGAGGGGCAGGAGGAGAAGGTAGATAAAAGGAGATCCGGGCTGAGAGCTGGGGATTTAGCAACCAGAGCAACATGGGAGCCACAAGTCACATGCGGCTACTGAGCACGTGACCACGTGGCTGGTCTGCACCGAGACTCGCTGTAAGCATCAAATACACACCTGGTGTTCCAGGTATGTTATGAAAGGGCAGTTTTTAGTATCTCCACATCATCAAATTATAACATTTTGAGCGTACGAGATTAGATCAAATGTACTGCTGAAATTAATTTCACTTCTTAAAAATTTTTTTAATGTTTTATTTCTTTTTGATACAGAGAGAGACAAAACATGAGATGGGGAGGGGCAGAGAGAGAAGGAGACACAGAACTGGAAGCAGGCTCCAGGCTCTGAGCTAGCTGTCAGCACAGAGCCTGACGCGGGGCTCGGACCCACGAGCGTGAGATCTGACCTGAGCCGAAGTCGGAGGCTTAACCGACTGAGCCACCCAGGCACCCCTAATTTCATTTTTTAAAAAGTCTTTTTAATGTGGCTACTAGGTAATTTAAAATTGCGCATGTGGCTCCCGCCATGGTTCTATTGGACACTGCTGGGGGTAAGACCCACATGAGGTCGGGATTTGCTGCCTTTTGTGCACCAGGAGAAGCAGGAGCTGCAGACGAAGGATTCTGAGCCTTCCCCAGGGCTGCTTGGGAAGGTATCCGGGGAAAGGGGGCTCCTTGATGGCAGGAGGAAGGGACACGAGGCCAGAGGGGCAGGTTTGGGTCAGAGAGTTAAGACCATCCCGCTACGAAGATGAAGATCTGAGAACAAAATCAGGATGGGTCCTGTAAGAATTTTCTAGTTTTTCTTCTCCTGGGTAACTCTCTTGAATCCCATTAGACTCAAAAAGAAACTTTTTTAGACTAAAATAATTTTTAAAAAGGAAACAGAAAACTCTGCCTTGGGTTGCACGTCAATTAGTAAGACTGAGTTCATCAAGCACCCCGAGAAAACCTGGGGGTGAGCATATCAAGATGGACACCCCGAATCCTGGATAATGGGTGCTACAGACAGGTCAGGACCCGTGGATCCTGGTCCTTGTGCTGATGTGACTGTCTCCTCCGATGTCCCTCCTTCTGTCCTCCCAATGTCCCGTGTGCAGTGAGGGCATCCATGTGATGGCTTTCTTACGGACTTTTCATCTTAAATTTCTAGAACACCTGATCCCTCTCCCTGCACGTCAGGTACCAACAAATGTTTGTTACTGGTGGTGACGAGCAGAAGGAGGAAGAGGAAAGCTACAAAGCAGGAACTTTGCTGACTTCGGCTACTTCCACATTCTCTGGGTGCGGGCAGCCCCGGTACCTACAACAGTTAGTAAATAGATGCTAAATAAGGGAATGGGGAAATGACAGAGAATAGGGGGCCGGTTTGCATGAGGGCGGTCCCACTCGGAGAAGAACAGGTGATTTGTTAAGGTTTCATCTGAATTCCAGTTAGTCGACACAGCGTGGTATTTGTTCCCTGTGTGCAATACAGCGATTCCACACTTCAGCCGGTGCTCGTCACAAAGCACCCTCCTTAATGCCCATGGCCCGCTTCCCCATTCACCACCCCGCCTCCCCTCTGGTCCCCACCAGTTCTTTCTCTATAATTAAGAGTCTGGCTCTTGGGGGCACCTGGGTGGCCCAGTCAGTTAAGTGTCTGACTTCAGCTTGGGTCATGATCTCTCAGTTCATGAACTCGAGCCCCCCAGCAGGCAGACCCTCTCTTCCCCTCTCTGATCCGCCTCCACTCACGCTTTCTCTCAAAAATAAACACTAAAGAGAGAGAGAGAGAGTGAGAAAGAGAGAGAGAGAGAGAGAGAGAGAGAGAGAGAGAGAGAGAGAGAGAGAGAGTCTGTTTCTTGGTGAGAAGGACAAGGTCATTTAAATTATATCTCAGCCTTGGAGGGACTAAGAGAGGAAGTTTAGAGGGACACATAGAATGTTTCCCAGGCCCAAAGGACGAGCATCATGATTTGGCTCTACCTTAACAAGTCAAACCAACCCTCCAAACCAGAGGCTGTCAACCAGGGAGAACTTGGCCCCCTAGGGGACATCTGGAGAAGTCTGAGACGACTACTGGTGTGTGTTTCGGGAGGGCGCTACTAACATCTAGTAGGTCAAGGCCAGAGATTCTGTTAAACGCACAGGGGATTGTGCACTGCCCACAGCCAGGAATTACCTCATCGAAAATGTCAACAGTTAAACGAAATCAAGCACTGAGTTACCATGGGAGCAAGCCACTCTTCCTAGGTATATACTCACGAGAATTGAACATGGATGTCTACGTGGAAATCTGTACGTGAACGTTCATAGTAGCGTGACTCATGATAGTCGGAGAGTGCGGAAACCGTCTAACAGTCTACCGATTGATAAATGGATGAACGTGATGCGGTGTACCCACGCCGAGGACCCCTACTCAGCCATAAAAAGGAACAAAGTACGGATACACGCTACGACGTGGTGGACTTTGCAAACATCATGCTGCCCGGGAGGAGTCAGGCGCCAAAGGCCACGGGAGGGAGGGCTCCATTTACCTGCTGTATCCGGAACAGGTGGTTCTATGGGGACAGAAGGTAAGTGAGCGGCTGCCAGGCACGAGGGGAGGAAACGTGGGCTCATGCGTACAAGGGTTTTTTTGTTTGTTTCTTTGGAATAACAAGAATGTTCTGGAACTAGACGGCGGTAGTGGTTGCACAGCTCTGCATGTATACTCCCAAAGGGTGAGTTTTATAGGATGTGAATTAGACCTTTAGAAGCAATTACTCAACAACAAACTGAATGGCGCCAAGTCTGAGAGACGCTAATTGGACAAATATGCGAAGCTCATGGTAGGTGATCTGATGAAGGGAGAGACCAAGGGGGCCGTTGGGGGCCAGTCTGACTGTGGAAGGGGAGGCCCCGGTGCAGGGACGCCTGCCTCACCCCGGCTCCTGAGCCACCTTCTGCCCGCTCAGGCGGCCTGCCGGGGGAGCTGACATCAGAAAACTAGGGAAGGGCCTGAAGCGTGCAGATCCCTGGGAAGGAATGCCCCCCCACCCCGGTAAATCCCTGGGTTGAGTATCACAAAGCTGAGCCTCTCCGCTTGACTGGATGGATTTTGGGTTCTAGATTTGCAAGGCTGAGGACCAGACTTGGGCATATTCACCAGAGTGATGTTTCTGGAAAAGACTGTTAAGGACGCCAGGCCCTCAGGCTGCGCACACGCGTTCTCCTTTCCTCCCACCGCGTGTCTTCCCGCATGTTAACCGGCTCTGCTGAGCCTGGGCCTCACCGGGAAGGGGACGAGCCCACAAGAGGAAGTCAGAAAGAATCCTTGGACAGGCGGACGGGGCGGGGGGGGGGGG
>PISW01011173.1:0-42993 GCA_004023785.1 Mungos mungo | reverse complement strand
GCCCTCCCCTCCGTGGCGCTGTCCCAAGGAGGGAAGTGTCTCTCGTTACTGTTCACACCATTGTAAACCTTGAAAGACACGTACATTTACCGGTGACAAAGTAAATCTTTCCTTCTGTCTCTGCTCGCATACAGCGCTCCTGGCTTTTCACACCAGACAGACAGCAGGGCTCTGGGGAGGGTCCCCTGCCCACCCAGAAGGGCTTACAGGAAGTGTCAGCCGCGCCTGACGGCACTACATCAGCTGCGTGCGTCCGGCCTGAGCTCCAGAGCAGCGGATGGTCTGTGAGGCGGGGGTCGTCTGCACAGGCCTGGGCTCTGCGGCCCGGTGCCTGCGTGGCCCTGGGGCCGTCCTTGCCGCGGCGTTGGGCCTGAAGTCCTCAACAGAGCGTAACAGGGGCTCTGAGAAGCGGCTCTTTGGGAGACGCTCACTGGGCTTTGCACACTCTAGTAGGAAGTCTTTTTCGTTTGTTCACACAGAAACATCTATTAAGTGCCAACCATGTGCCAGGTTTTGTGCATCCCCAGGGTGGCCGTGGTGACCAGAGAGGTCCTGATCCCTGCCTGCGTAGGGCAGGAAGGAGGTGGAGGGGGGCAGCCAGATGGGTCATAAGCAGATGAAGGCAAGAGGCATAAATGCTGCGGTTGGGAACCTCGATGTGACCTGGGCGCATCTGGCGTGGGGGACCCGACCCATTTTCTGGGACAACACGAGTGAGCTCTTGAGGATTAACATTTAACCTGATGCTTGAAGAAGGAAGAGGAAACGCCAAGGCAAGGCCGGAACTGGGGCTGGAGGTGAAGTAGGAAGAGGGTCCGGCCAAGGGTTAGGCGGTGGCGGAGAACACAAGGCTGGAGCCTAGACTCTGAGAGCTTTACAGACAAGGTTGTGTAGGGATCTAAGGGCCAATCCGGAGAGTTTTCGGGGTCAGTGGGAAGCCATCGAAGGGTTTTCAGCAAGTGAGACGTACTGAGATTTGAGGAATGGATTTGGATATGGCAAAATAAGACTGGCAGGTTACTTAGGAAGTGGTAGTGATGTAAGGCACAGATGGTGGTGATGGCGGTCATGACGACGGTGGTGGTGGTGGTGATGGCGGTCATGACGACGGTGGTGGTGATGGTGATGGCGGTCATGACGACGGTGGTGGTGATGGTGATGGCGGTCATGACGACGGTGGTGACGGTGGTGATGGTGATGGTGGAGATGGTGGCGGCGGTGGTGATGGCGGTGTCTGCAGTGGCCTGGCCTGGGTGGTGTTGGTGGGAATGGAAGGGGCTAGAGCAACAGGAAGTGCTATTTGAGAGGCCGGGGCATAAGGCCTGGGAACCGCCAGGACCCGGCGCCTTCCACGTGGGGCTCCACCTAGGACCAGAATCCTTGGAGCGGACCTGACCTTCCTCTCTGCCCAGCATTTCCCAGGGGTCCTTGCTTCCTACCTGGGCAGGGGCAGAGGGTGAAACATTTTCCAGACCCCAGACCAGGGGCGAAACTGGCCCAAATTCTAGCATTATGTTCGCTCCATCCTTCCTTCTCTGCGGCTGAGGAAGGGCGGAAGGAGCACCACCGATCCCCTCATGCGAGCCGGGCGAGGCCGCCGTGGTCTTCACTCGCCTCCCGGGGAAGACGGGGCAGTGGTGCCGCTCGCGGGCCCTCCCCGCTCCGGCTCTGTCGGGACAAGACCCTCCCGCGCAGCCCGCGAGTCCCCGCGCTCCAGCACCCCGGTGAGCCCGGAGTCTGTGCAAGGAGGAGCCGGAGGAGAAGCTGCCCGGGGGGCGCGGCACAGGCACGCGGGGGCCTCAGCAGCACAGACGGCCGCCCGGCGTCACCGAGGGGCAGGCGGACCCCGCGGGGACGGGGCTCGGGGCCGCGCTCTCCTTCACCCCGCCTGGGCCGGCCGTCCTCCTGCGGAGCTTCCCACACGTGCCTGACCGCGTCCTGAGGTTTGGACTCGGGGCCGGGACGCAGGGACTGCGTGTCATCTCGTGACCGATGAAGCGGCCATCCGACTCCCCGGCGGCTCGCCGCGCCCACCCCTGCCCCTCAACCCCGCGGCCACGCCCAGGCTTGTGGTTTGGACACCACACCGTGGCGCGGTGACATTCAATTTAGTGCTTCTCATTTCAGAGCCTTAAAAATATTAATTAGTTCCCATAAAACCCCAGGAGGCTCATTATTCATGTCTGCAGCGCCTTTCATGCTGGTCCGTTAATGGTCCTTGCTGTGTCTCGGTGGAAGGTGAGGCTAAATCATTTTTTGCAGCCCCACAGGAGACCTTGGTGGAGCCAAGGTCAGCGATAACGAATCCCTGGTTCCCCGATGTCTCCGAGGAGCGCCAGTCCATGGCCTTGCCTGTGGCCTGGGAGAGCAGCTCTTCCCCATGGGGCGATCTCGGGGGGGCGGGTCCTCCCTCGGAGCCCCCGGTTCACTCGTCACGCGGGGGAGGGTGACCACAGGGCAGCCGCGTGCCGGCAGCAGGAGTGACGTGGGAGCGACAGCGGCCCCTCCCCAGGTGCCCGGTGGCCTGGGGCCGTGAGGTGACCCAGGCCCCACAGACCCGACAGCCTGCTGCTCCTTGGACGAGGTGTGAGGCCGCCGGGGGTGGCCTGTCTGTGTTTCGGGTGCCTTGTCTCTGAGCAGCTCTTCATCTCTGTATGTGGGGCTTTCTGTAGCCTGAGGAGCGAGAACGCCGCTGTGGAAGAATTCACAAAATTAGGAGGCTCCCCGGTGCCTGGGGTTTGGTTCAGGGCCTCCCCCTTTTGTAGCCTCTCCCTCGCATCGGCCGGCTGCCCACAGCCTGTGACTTTCGAAGTCTGTCTGACTCTGAAAAGTGTGTCCTGTTCTCTTTAAGGTTTAGCGGCTTTGATGTGCGTGAGCAGAGTCAGGCGTGCACCTGCTCGGGGCAGCGTGGCAGCCGCACTCCTGAACGAGGGGGCACACGGTGCGTGTGAGTGTGGCCGCGGGGACCCGCTTGCCTGGCTGGGCTGTGGGCACGAGGCATCCCACCCTCTCCCCCTTCTGCCCGGGGCTCCGCGAGGCTCGGGAGCCCCTGCTGGGGACTGTCAGGGCCATGTGTCCTGCGTGCTGGTGACAGTTCTAAGCGGGGGCAGAGGGGTCCTCCGGGCCGTGCTGGTGACAGCAGGGACTCCTGTTCTGAGTGCTGGTGGCCAGAGGCCTCGAGAGACAAGTCCCCGTATGTGCACCAAAGACTCGTTTTCTGCTGTCCTCACGCTAATAAAACTGCCGAGCTGAGCGGTATCGATCGGTCAGTGTCTTGGTAACAACCCCGCAGAAGGGGCAGCGTGAGAGGGGTCCGTGCCCACACCGCACCCCTGCCCTTGCTCTCCCCACAGACCCTGCATTCTCCAGGAGCGCCCAGCGCTCTTACTGCTCCTGGTCGGTCTGTGGTCGGGAAGGACGACTGTCCCTCTGCACGGCCTCTGGCGCATCCGGGGGCTCCCCCCGCGGTTCGGTTTTCTCGCCCGGCTGTGGAAATGCGTCGGTTGGGGAGGGGGAGAGGGTCTCGTGCCTCTGAAGGCAGCGCCCCTGCCGGCCCCCAGAGGGGTGGCCCCGTGCACACACGCCTGGGCTTCTCTGCCGGGGGCGCCCTGTCCTTGCGCTGCGGGGTCCCTGGAAACGCCTCCGGCGGCCGAGTGCTCACAGGGCTAGTAAACGGCAAACTCAGAACTGCCGTTAGCTCCCGTGAGGGTTGTTTTGCGGCTCAGCCTCTCCATCTTTGCCCCACGGGAGCCACCGGAAGGCTTCCTGGAAGCAGGACAAACGCGCACCCGACGCACACAGCCCAGCCCGCGACTCCGTGACCCCGTCAGCCCACGGCCCGGCCTTGTGGCTCCGGAGCTGAGCCATTCTGAGCGCCTCCTGCCCCTCCTGCCCGTCCGGCTGGGCCGCGTTCTACAGGTGCCGCTGGGGCCACGTGCGCATGTTCATATTCCAAGGCCCAGATCAGAGTGTCCAGCAAGGTGGCGAGGCCTTTGCTGCCCAGTGTGGCCGTCACCGCGGCCGGCAGTCACGACAGGGCCCAAACTCTGGGCCCCGCAGGCCGCGTCACAGTCACAGGTGTTTACCGGGTTCTGTGCTCCGTCGGGTGTCTCTGTTGGGGGTGGGGCTCCATGGGGACCCCATTCCTGCCTGGTCTGCGGCCATTTTTTCCTGCCCGTTTGCAGACTGACCTTCTAGGCGGCCCTGCTTCTGGCTCGCTTCCCGGCGTCACGGCGTGCTTGTGCGGGCCTGGGTTTGGGGGCCCCGCTTCAGCGTGCCCGCCTCACGGCCTCGTTTCTGCCCTCGGGTCAGCTGGACGCGGACGCTAGGACTGGTTTGGATGACGTAAAATCAGAAAGCCAGGAGGCGTGTGTTGGGGTCTGAGTGTGGACTGTGTCGGGGAGCCCCGCGGGCCTCCAGGCTCGCCATTTCCATGAGGCAGGTCGTGGAGAGGTCTGGGGTGCGGGAGGGCTGGCCCCGGGGTTCCCCTTTCCCCGTGTGCTCCCGGCCCTTCTGGCGTGGCCGGGGCTCCGTGAGAACGTCCGTGACCGCGCGTGGGAAGCGGTATGTCGCCTGCCGTCACAGTTGTGGGGCCGCATCGGGGTTGGCGGCAGACCAGGGCGAGCAGGTACGTCGGGATGTGGGTGCCGGGCGCCCGGCCGCTCCTGCCGCTCTCCATCTCCGAGTCGTGAGTTCCGTGGCACGTTGCACATGGAACCTGCCTAAGGAGAGAAAAAAAGCAGGGTGCTGGGGCATCGACCCAGCGGGAGCGTCTCTCCGTGTTTCAAGTCTCCTTCACGTTTTCCAGGAGGAGTTTAAAAGTTTCCTCACCTGGTGGTTGTTTTTTTTTTTTTTAACATTTCACATCACGTTTACTCCTGTTCTAAGTCTTCTTTCTGCTTTAGATGTGGGCGTTCCGTACATCTGCGTCTGTGTGTCTAACTGTCCGCTGTCTGTGTGTCTAACGGCGGCTGATGTTTGTGAGCTCATTTTAGGCTGATTCAGGGGGGCCCTGGCAGGGACGAGCGAGGGTCTGGGCGGGAGCACGTGGGGGCTGGGCGGCCTCTGGGTCCTTCCTCTCTGCGGTTCTTTGGCCGCCTCAGGCCGCAGCCTCCCTTGCTGCACGTTCCAGAGAGTTCTTTCAGGAGGATTCAGGGTTTCTGAGAAATACCCTGTCCTCACGGTGGCCGAGCGTTCTGCCCAGGGGCCGTGTCGGGTGGACGCGCTTCCGCAGCCGCCTCCGCGGGAGCCGGTGCCCAGTTTAGGGGTGGGGGAGCGGGGGCGCATGCCCGCCGGCCACGCAGCTGCCGGATGCAAGCCCAGGGGTGGGGGCGTGCCCGGTGCTCCCACGAACCCACGTGAGCCTCTGACTTTCCTCTCCCACACCAGGCCCGGTACAAGCAGAGCCTCGACCCCACTGTGGACGAGGTCAAGAAGCTGTGCACGTCCCTGCGCCGCAACGCCAAGGAGGAGCGCGTCCTCTTCCACTACAACGGCCACGGCGTGCCCAGGCCCACCGTCAATGGCGAGATCTGGGTCTTCAACAAGGTAGGAGCCCGGCCCGCGTCGCCCTCTGTCGCGGGTCCCGTCCGCCCTGGCTTCGCGCTGTTTGCGCTGCGCTCTGCGGGCTGGGGGCCGTCGGGCTGGCCAGGCCGCGGGCCGGCTGCGCGGCGGGGACTTGTGGGCTCGCCTCCGGGTCGCCGCGAGGCCTGGGAGACGTGCTCGAGGCGCCGGCTCTGGCGCATGCGTGGCGGGGGCCGCGGCGTGGCATTCGGGGCGCGCTCTTCCCGCCGGGGGCAGGGCTCGCGCACTGACACGGTGCCCCAGGTTCGGGAGGGTCTTCCTTTGAGAACCGCAGTTTCCCCGGAGGTAAGCCGGTGCATGGATCCCGGACGCCCGCGGACGGGGCCTCTGCCCTGCCCTCCCCGGGCAGTGCCCCCGCCACCTGTTCTCAGAGCCGGTGGGTGATGTGAGGGGTGGGCGACACCCTCCCACTATCTTCCTGGCCCCGAGTGGCGAGGGGCGCCCCCACCCTGCGGCGCGGGTCCCGGAGCAGCAGCCGTGGGAGGGGCAGCGCCGGGGGTCGGGGTTCGGCGCCGTGGCCACCAGCCGGCTCAGAAGACGCGCCTTTAGAGCCCCTGTGCCCGCCCCCAGTGCGGTCTTTCTCGTCCCCGCCACGGTCACGGGATCTCGTGTTCACTGTTCCCTCGCTTTCCTTTACGGGGTCCCCACTTGGTGTGGCCGTCCGGGCGTGCTGGTTTTGGGTGTGTTCTGCTTGATGAGACTGGGACCCTGCACACTTGCTCCCCGCGCTCTGTGTTAGTTACGCTCTGACGGTGCGTCCCTGCTGCCCTCGTCCCAGTCCCCTTCCCCGGGCCACTGTCCCCCAGCCCCTGACTCCGAGCCCCCTGACCCCCTATCCCCACGTCCCCTTCCCCCGGTCCCCTGCCACCTGTGGGGATGTCCCAGGACCTGCTTGATGCCTTCTGGGCAGACACACTTCCGAGTGGTACCGTTGTCTTTCCTGTCGCAAACTGCCTGGTGTTTCCGTCCCCACCGTCCTCCCCAGCACCGAGGTCAGGGTTGGTCTTTCTGCCCAGTGCTGGGGGCCGCGCGGCCCTCCCCAGTGGCTGTGACCCCGAGCGCCCCGTGAGGGTGTGGCGGCCGCGGAGGCTGCTTCTGCTCGGTGCGCCGGCCCCTCCGCTTCTTGCTGGGGTCGCCGCATCGTCCTCTCGTTGGTCTGGAGGAATTCCTGGGTTCCGGACGGCAGCCCCTCATCACTTTTATGAACCGCGCGTGTCCTCTCTGGATTTGTGGCTTGGTGTCCCGTAGTGGACGGGAGTTCTTTGTCTCCAAGTGGCCACCTTGGTCAGTCTTCCATTATGGTGTGGATGTTTCGTGTCTCTAAGAAGACTCTCCTTATGCCAAGGTTACGAAAGTATTTTTTTTCCTTTAAGTTTTTATTTTTTCTTTATTTTGAGAGAGACAGAGCACAAGCTGGGGAGGGGCAGAGAGAGAGAGAGAGGCGGGGGCGCGGGAGCAGAGGGTCCGAGGCAGGCTCTGCAGAGTTGGCGCACTGCCCGACACGGGCTCAGACTCACGAACCCGCGAGACCGTGACCCGAGCCGAACTCACCGCCTGAGCCCCCAGGTGCCCCCAGAATCATCCTCAGTGTTCTTCCGCAGGGCTGTGTCTTTGTCCATTACATTTAGGTCTCTCATCTTCCTGAAGCTGGTTTTGTGCAGACCGTGAGGTCGGGGTCGTATTCTTTCCTCTCCATGGAACCTACCTGTTCCGTTACCGTTTGGTGCCGTGAACGCAGCCGAGTCCCCGCAGTGAGCGGGCATGTTCCCAGCGCTCCGTTCTGCTCCCAGGGTCCTGCCTCTGTGCCAGGAAACCCCTCCTGAGTGTAGGTTCCCAGCGATGCCCGATGTTTGGGAAAGCGAACCCCCCCTTTCTGTTCTTCAGCCGTGTCTTGGCTGTTGATCTTCGGGGAGGCTGTTGAACCAACTTGAAAATCAGTGGATTCGTTGTGGGGGGGACTCAGCCTCTTTACAACGTGGAGTCTACCAAACTGTGCTCCTTTTTTTAAGTGTCTTTCAGTAGTATTTCGTAATTCCAGACAAGTTTGCATCATTTGTTAGATATAGTCCTAGATTCCGTGTACTTTTGATGTTGTTGTAAAGATTTATGATAAACCTGTATTTTTAAGTTTTTACCAAGGACTATGGAAAGACTGTTGATTTTTTGTTCATTTATTTTATGTTGACCAGTTTTGCTATTCTCTTCCTGTTTCTTGTAATTTATCTGTACACACTTTTGTTTTTTTTTTAAAGATCTTTAAAAAAATTTTTTTAAACATTTATTCATTTTTGAGAGAGAGAAAGGGAGACAGAGCACGAGCACGGGAGGGGCGGAGAGAGAGGGAGACACAGACTCTGAAGCAGCTCCAGGCTCCGAGCTGTCAGCACAGAGCCCGATGCGGGGCTCGAACCCACGAACCGTGAGATCAACTGACTGAGCCCCCCAGGCGCCCCTTTTGTTTTCTTAATAGACTGTTTGGTGGGTACCAAACAATAAATTGCTCAAGAAAAGTCGCGTTGACCCACGGCATCGTGGACCGTGGGGCCGTCGGTGCCCCCAGCCGCCTCGGGTCCGCGTTTTAGTAAGCGTGTTCGTTGGTCGGTTTTGTTTGGGACCCGGGATCCTGTCCAGGTTCACACACTGACTCCACGAATACAGATCCTTTTCTGCCTCTTTTTCCAAGTGAAATTGTTTTACTGTTTTTTTTTTGTAGTGAGTTACTGTAGTTACACGTTGGTCTTTTAAAGAAATATTGTTACTGACAGACTCAGGTTTTGGAGCAGTTTTAGTTTTGCAGAGGCGCCGAGAAGACTTGCCCTGCGGCCCGCCCCCCCCCCCCCCCCCCCCCCCCCCCCCCCCCCCCCCCCCCCCCCCCCGCCGCCCCGCTGCAGTGGGGACATTCGCTGCGGTTCACCGTCCAGTGTCATGAACTAGCTTCCAGCCCCGCGCTGGTCCCGAGTCACTAGCTAGTGTCCACCGTTGACGTTAGGGCCGCCCTGTGCCGTGCATGCTCTGGGTTTTGCCGGACACTAACGCCGTGTGCCCACCGCTCCGGTGCCCTGCGGGGCCGTCCGGCTGCCGTAGAGACGCTGTGCTCCTGTGTTCTCTCCTCCTGCCTCCCCTCCCGGTGCCCGCCCCCTGCCGCCCTTCCCGGGTCTCCCTAGGTCCGCCTTTTCCAGAGCGCCGCTCCGCTGGGGTCACCCAGTGCGTCGTCTTCTGAGGTCGGCCTTTTCGAGAGGAGGGTGCGTTGAAGGTCCCCTCATGTGCTTCTGTGGCTCCAGAGCCCCTTGGTCTTCACCGCCGACAGCGTTTCGTTGTCTGGACAGCCCGCTGTGGAAGGACATCTTGCTTCTGACTTTCTTGGCCACTGTGACTGATGCTGTTATAACTGTGTGTGCAGGATTCTGTGGAGACGTAAGGTTGACACGAATTTGAGCAAATACCCCGGGGTCCCCTCGCTGGGTCTGACGGTCTGTTGGTTTTCTGAGAAGCGGCCAAGCTGTCCTCCCAAGGGGCTCCGTCTCCCGTTCCCAGCGTCCCTGGGGCCCCCCGCCCTGCCGCCCGGGGGCGCGTGGCCCGCGGTTGGCTGGCAGCCCTTCCAGTCGGGCACTCGGCGGTATCTCGGTGTCACTTCACCTTGCAGCCGCTCAATGACCTGGTGGGGGGTCTCCCTGAGCCCGTGGGCCGGCGGCAGCCGCCTTCGGGGGCGTGTCCTTCTCCTTTGCCCACTTGACAACAGGGCTGTTTTTTTATTCACTTTTTAGAGGTCTTGTTGTGGTCTGGATACAGGTCCGTTTTCAGGTGTGTGTTTTGTAAGCACTTCCTCCCAGTCTGTGACTGAGTGCTGTTTTCACTCACTCACAGCGCTGTGTTTTCCATGAGCCCAGACCAGTTCCCTCGGCCATGTCCCACACTCCAGTTTCATCTGTTTCCTTCATAATCTGTATCAGACTGGATTGAAAGCAAGACCAAACGTTGTCGAGCAAATAACTACTTGTAAGTACGCTGAGGGGCCCAGTGCTCATCAGGAGACAGATTTTGAGACCGCGTGTTGCTAGAGGTGAAGAGGGACGTTTCACAGTGACACGTGGGTAGGTCGCCAGAAAGAAGAGTGTGTGTGCATCTGGGAAGAGATGTCAGCATCCATGGAGCAGGATTGCCGGGGCCAGAGAGAAGCAACAGATCCGTAATCCCATTGGAGTTTGGATAACCGTCTGTCAGTGATGGATAAGTTAAAGCTAAGATTGATAATTAATAGTTTTCTCAACGAAAACTCCAGACATAGTATATTCTTTCTAGTGGAAAAAAAAATCAGTTACTGATAGAACAGACTGGAACAAGGGTGCCTGGGTGGCTCAGTCGACTGAGGGGCCTTTGGCTCAGGTCGTGATCTCACGGTTCGTGGGTTCGAGCCCCGGGCCGGGCTCTGTGCTGACAGCTTGGAGCCTGGAGCTGCTTCGGATTCTGGTCTCCTCTCTCTGCTCCTCCCCTGCTCACACACTCTCTCTCTCAAAAATAAATACACATTTAAAAAAAAGAAAAGAAAACCCTGGAACACGACCGTCAGTTGCTGTGAATCCGTGAATATGGTGCCTGTGCCCACCGGCCGCAGCGTGCATGCCAGGTGCGGGGGCGCCCCCGAGATGGGCACACGCTGCGCCACACACGCGGCTCCGTGTGTGTGAAGGTCTGGCAGATTGAAATCAGGCCGAGTCTGTTCTCTGACTGCACAACTTGGCATCGTAGCGTGTCTGGAAAACCCTTAAGCATTTGGAAATTGAGTAACACGTGTCCAAAAAGGTACGACCAAGGGAAGGAAAGGTAGTCCACGTGGAACAGGAGGGAGCGCGAGACTGCCGGGGCGTGCAGGGTGAGCTGACGCGGCGCGCGGAGGCGCGGGCCCTCAGGCCTTCCCCAGAAAGGCCGAGAGGGCGAAGTTAAAAAAAATCTCAGTTTCTCCCTTGAGAAAGTAGAAAATAACGAACACACTGTACTCACAGCGAGTAGAAGAAATAACAGCTCAAATCAGTAAACCAGAGGACAGGCAGTGGAGAGCGCTGACGCAGCTCACTTTGCGTGTGTGCGTGTGAGTGTGTGCGTGCGTGTGTGAGTGTGTGCGTATGCGCATGTGAGTGTGCGCGTGTGCATGCGTGAGTGTGTGCGTGTGCGCGTGTGCGAGTGTATGCGTGTGTGTGCGCGCGCGTGAGTGTGTGCGTGTGTGAGTGTGTGCGCGCGCGCGCGTGTGAGACCCAGCACGTCTCCAGTTGGACGGATCAAGAGAACTGACAGGACACAACCCACACTTAGAAATGGAAGAGCAGACGTCACCACTCAGCTCAACTCAGATTAGGTGGCACAGGCCTTAAAAAATGGGACTTATCAGAAGTGAGCCAGGGGTATCTGGGTGGCTCAGTCGGTGAAGGTTGAACTTGACGTCAGCTCAGGCGGTGATGTCACAGGTGTGGGATGGAGCCCCGCGTCAGCTCTGCGCCCACATCTCCCGCTCCCGGTCTCTGCCCCTCCCCCACAAGTGCCCGTGAGTGCCCTCTCTCTCTCTCTCAAAAACAAAACAAAACAAAACAAAACAAAACACCAGGGGTGCCTGGGTGGCTCAGTTGGTTAAGCTGCCGACTTCGGCTCAGGTCATGATCTCACGGTTCGTGGGTTTGAGCCCCGCGTTGGGCTCGGTGCTGACAGCTCAGAGCCTGGAGCTGCTTCGGGTTCTGTGTCTCCCTTTCTTGCTGCCCTTCCCCTGCTCATGCTCTGTCTCTCAAAAATAAGTATTAAAAAAATTAAAAAAAAAACAGAATGAAATAGAAAACCCAAATAGCCCCGTATCGATCAAAGAAATTGATTTTGTAGCTGAAATTCCACGTACAGGTTGACTCCTACATGAATGGATATTTTCCTTTAAATATCATCTGGTATCATCTTACCAGCAAAGTTGTTTCCTGATTCCCTAAGCGTAAGGTGGCACCAGAACTGAGGAGCGAGCGTCCTGTGTCTGGCCGCACCCACGTTGCCTGACCGGGGACGCTGAGGCGGTCCCGGCCTCGGAACTCAGGAGAAATGCTGGCCATCTGACCCCACCCGAGACTGTGGACGCCCGTCTGGGGTGGGCGCAGCGGTCTGTGCTCAGCGGCCCCTCACCGCCCACCCTCCGCGCTGACACGCCCCCCATGAATCTGGTTCTCACAGGACAGGGCAGCTGAGAATCCAGTTAAGGTTTTGTATCTCTTAACATCAGGGGAATCATGTTTTTTTTTAAAAAAAAAAAACCTTCAAATGCCTATAGAGAAACAGTCCAGAACCTTCCAGTGCTTCTCCTGAAGAAATAGAACTGTTACTGATGGTCTTCCTTCAACTGTTGCAGACACACAGAAAGTGCTAGAAATCCTCAGAAAAGACAAATCAGGTTTATGATAAAATCAACAGCTTTATTTGCTGCCCTCAATATCGATAAAGTAAACAAACAAATGATAAATGGGATCTGGCACAAACGTTGCTCTTTACAGATTACAAGTGTGTGTTTTTGATAATTATGCATCGGAAAACCGTCATGGTCCATCTCTCAACAGGATCAGCACGAACTGTGCCCCAAAGCAGAGCAAGGACGTCACTGCTTGCTGGCGACACGCGGTGACGTCTGTCATTTAAACGACACTTCCTTAGAATTGTGGAGCAATTATTTTTAAAAAATTTTTTTAGTATTTATTTTTGAGAGAGAGAGAGAGAGAGAGAGACAGCGTGAGCAAGGGAGGGTCAAAGAGAGGGAGACACAGAACCGGAAGCAGCTCCAGGCTCCGAGCTGTCAGCACAGAGCCCGACGCGGGGCTTGAACCCGTGAACCGTGAGCTCATGACCTGAGCCGAGGCCGACGCAGTGACTTAACTGCGGTAAAGAAAAGGCCGAGGACGTGGCAGCACAGCCAGCGAGGCTTCGTTCGCCGTAGTCTGAGCGACAGGACGTTTGCTCATGTCACACCCGGGGTTGCCGACCCACACACTGCCCCTGCCGCTCCTGGGGGCCTGTGTTTAGAGAGCAGCCTCTGGAGAGACGGTGAAGCCTCCGCTGCCTGTCCTCCGAGGACAGCCGCCCACGTCACCCTGTACGGTGGGGACGCGGGATGGCCCGTCCCCACGCACCCGCGGCTCCGTCTCCGGGCTCCCAGGGAGGCAGGCAATCCTGGAAGGCCCGCAGGAGGCGGCCGTGTCAGTGCGGCGGGACTGCGGACCCACACGTGGAGACTTCGGCAGCAGGTGCGCTGAGCGTCCTCTCCAGAACGGGGACGGCCTCTCTGGAGGCGCACTGTCCCCGGACGCCACGCGCTGTCACTCTCTCCCGGCTTTTGTCCTGCGGCCGCCTCCGCGGCTGACTCGCCGGAGAAGACAGTCTGATGAGGCGGGGGGCCTTTAATATAACCTGACAGATGAAATGGATTGTAATGAATAAGTTACCCGAACCCTGTTTCTCTTCCTTTGTTTGAAATGAAAACATGGCCTTGAATACGTTTTCTTAGGAGAAGGGTGAGACGCTTAGGCGAGGAGTTCTCTGTCCTTGTGGCTCTCCCCCCACCCGGAGGCCTCGAGGTGCCCCGGGCGCCCCCTGTGCACAGGGGGGCCTTGCCCTCGGCCGGCCTGTCCAGGGTGGTCCCACGGGAGGCCTGGGCGCGTCCCTTGGGGCAGCAGGAACGGCTGTGCGTCGGCCGTCGCTTCTCCACGGCTTCTCGGCGACGGCGCAGCCCCTTTGTGGCCGTGCGGGCCGGGGTTCTGCCTGACGCGTGACCGGCTCCCCGGGGCCTTCCCGCGGCGGACAGTGAGGGCGACGCGTCACAGCCAAGTCAGAATGAGCTCGCAGAGGCCGTTCCCTTCAGTGTGGTCGGGCGGCGGGGGGTACTGTGTCTCCCAGCGGGGCCAGACCCGCACGCTTCTGCACACGCAGCGCCCGCGTCACGAGTGCCCTCTCCTCTGCCAGCCGCGTGCGTGGGCGCGTGGCCCGGGTGCAGGCCTTTCTCGGTGGTGGGGCGTCCCTGCGGCGGCCTCCGATGCAGGCCCTCCCCAGCTAGTGGTAGTGAGCGGACACAGCATGGGGAGTGCGAGGCTTCTCTCCACGCCGACCCCTCAGATGAGCGTGAGAAAAAAAGTAATTGTTGATTTGGGAGAAATACGAAACTTAGATTTTAGCTCAGAAGGCAGGGTCTGAGAGCACGGTCTGCTGGTGTGTATTTTATGTCACGCCCTGGGCCGCGTTGGGGCCTGGGAGGCATTTCCCGATGGTCAGGCGGAGGACGCGGTGACTGCAGTGGGGCTGGGGCGGCTCCCTGCTGAGCCGAGGGCATTGTGGGCGGTAAATCACTGCACACATCGGTCCCTCGGGTCCCCGCAGTCTGCCGTCAGCGGGCGTATGCGGGCCCCTCCTGCACCTACCGGGTGAGGAGGAGGAGCAGGCAGGGCGGGGACCGGCTGTCTCCTCCCGGGCGGCGCCAGCGAGTGTGCCCCGCATCCCTGCACGCCCGTTTCTGCGCCTCGATGCAAGTCGTCGGGTGGGACGGACACCCAGACGTCAGAGGACCTGCGGTTACAGGTTGCACGCACTATGGACGGCCTTCTGAAAAGCCTTCCCCTGTACGCGCCCGCCGCGGCGCACCGGTGCCCGAGGGAGGCACGCTGGCCGGGGCTCCGCGCGTCTCTCCGCCTGGCTGCGGAGGCCGGTGCTCCCGCCGCATCGTGGCCTCCCTGGTCACCCAGGCTCACGCCCTCTTCCCGCTGCTCCGCTCCCACTGCTCCCGCGGGCTGCGCCTCCGCGCCCTTGCCCGCCTGTGTGTTTCCTGTGTCGTCTCCGTTGGCCGGAGCTGCGGCTCGGACACGCGCACGCTCCCCGCGCCCGGCTCGCGCCGTGCGCCTCTGCACTGGGGGTGCCTGTCGTCGGCGTGTGGTTTGTCGGGCTCGTAATCGTTTGTGCTCTTGTATTTCTCCTTAAGTCTTCTAAGTTTCGTGAGTCGTTTACGAGGCCTTTCTTGCACCACAGTAAATAAAAATCTTTTATCCTGTTTTTATATTTAGTTTTAAAAATCTGTCTGCTTTTTTTTTGTACATAGCGTCTCAGTAGTACTGAAGGTCTAGTTAGATTTTACAGTGCCGCTTCCTGAGTCATTCATTCCTCATGGAGGGAAGATGCCGCCTTCATTATCGTCACGTGGGTCTATCCCTGGACGCTCTCCTCTGTTGATTTGTTTTTCTCGCCCTCCCTAATACCAGCCTGTAATTACCGTAGATTTACAGTGTGTTTAATATCTGCTCGAGCGAGTCCTCACTCATTATTCCTCCTTTAAAAATGGTGTTTTTCTTTCTTGTTTTTTCCTCGCTATTCTTGTGCATTTCTCTTCTGCACCAGCTTGAGAAGCAGCGTGTCAGACCCCGTCAGGGACGCTCCCGCTGGCGCTGTGCTCGGGCGCCGGCCTCTGTGCCCGCCTCCGGCCACAGTGTGTAGGGACACCGTTCCCGGCAGTCTCCGTGTAGGGCAGTGACGGTCAGCACGCTGGCCGGGGGCAGGGCCCTGAGGCGGCGTGGCTCGGGGCGTGGGGGTCCCACTCTCACGCACACGCCTGTGTCGTCTGGACACAGCCTCGTCCTGCTGCACTCGACAGACCCGGTGCTGTGCGTGTCGAGCAGGCCCCTGCCGGCCACCTCCGTGACGGACGTCCCTCGGCCTTGTTTGGTTTTCCTGTCGCGTTGACACAGTCCTCCTGGGGACACCGGAGGCCACGCTCGTGGCTCCACTGCCAGGAGACACGGCACCGTCGCTGTCCGCGTGCAGAGCTGGTCTCCGCCAGCATCTCCGCTCACCTGTCCGAGCTGAGGACGGTGACAACGCGATGGTGTCCGTGCAGAATCGTCTCTCGAGGGAGGTGAGGGACGTCCCTGTCTGCGTTGACCTGTCATCACCGGAGTGTTTCTGAGGGCCGTGCGGTCGGGAAAAATATTCACTTAGTGGATTCCTGTTTATAAGCTACTTTGTGATGTGAAAAAGTCGGAGGGCCCATTCCACTTGTATCCCGAGTGTGACTGTTTAAATCATCTGGAGGTTTAAGTGCTTGTGGGGGTCCCTGAAGTAGAAGGAGCAGCGGGGAACGTGCGCATCGGCGGGGCCGAGGCAGCTTCCCAGAGCTCACCGCCCCCCCCCCCCCATGCGCGGGGCACGCGGCAGCTACCTAACAAGCGGACCCTGCGGGGAGCGGTGGGTAACCGACGGAGCCGGGGAGGCAGGACGCCTGCCGGGGAGCCCCAGTGGGGGAGGGGCCGCGGTCCCGGCAGAGGAGCTCCGGGCTGGGCGCTGGGCCCAGAGGGAGGAGGGCAGCGCGGGCGGGTGGCGGGCGGGCGGCTTGTTCGCAGCGGCAGCTCCAGACCGCTCGGCACCGCCAGGCCCGTGTGGCCTCCCTCCCTCGTGGCGCGGGTGCGGGTGCGCGTCGCTGGTCCGGTCCGGGAAGCCCAAGTCACACGTGCCTCACGTTCTGTCTTCCAGAACTACACGCAGTACATCCCTCTGTCCATCTACGACCTGCAGACGTGGATGGGCAGCCCGTCGATCTTCGTCTACGACTGCTCCAATGCCGGCCTGATAGTCAAGTCCTTCAAGCAGTTCGCCCTGCAGCGGGAGCAGGAGCTGGAGGTGAGGCCTCGGCACTGCCTCCGGGCCGGGTGGGGGCGGGGCCTGCCGGGTGGGGGTGGGGCTGGCAGGCCGGGTGGGGGCGGGGCCGCCGGACTGGGTGGGGGCGGGGCCAGCCTCCCTGCAGGCCTGCAAGGCCCCCTCGCTCTCTGCTGGGAGCTGCCAAGCAAGATGGGGCCCTCGATGACAGAGCCGGAGGCACTCGGCACAGACATCAGGCGTCTTAACATCTCATTTTACTTGTTGACATTAAAATATTTTTTATGTTTATTTTTGAGAGAGAGAGAGAGAGACACAGCGTGAGCAGGGGAGGGGCAGAGAGAGAGGGAGACACAGAATCCGAAGCAGCTTCAGGCTCTGAGCTGTCAGCACAGAGCCCGATGTGGGGCTTGAACCCATGAACTGTGAGATCATCACCTGAGCCGAAGTCAGACGCTTAACCAGCTGAGCCCCCAGGCGCCCTGCTTAGTGTCCATCTGAATCTGAACATTAATTAGCTGCGACCATTCCTAGAGTTGGTTTGTGCTCCAGTGGCTGTGCGTGTGCGTGCACACCTGCATGCATGTGGTTGTGTGTCGACACGTGTGTGTGGTTCTCACTGTGTGTGCAAGCTTGTGCGTGCATGGCTATACACGGTGTGTTTGTGGGCGTGCACGCAGGTGCGTGGTTGTGTGTGCAAGGTTGCGCGTGCGTGGCTGCGTTCGTGCGTGCGCGCACGTGCACGTTGTGTTTGTGTGTGTGGCCGTGTGTGTGCACACGTGTGTGGCGTGTGCAGGGGAACTGAGAGAGCCAGGGCAGCGCTCTGCTCACGAGCAGACATTTCACTTGGTTGTTTCAGTTAATACTGGATGTCGGAACCAAGCAGTGAATTCTGAAGGGACCCTGTAGAGGCATTTTCCATTAAGAGCCTCCGTCGCACGGCCTGCCCACGTGTGCGGGAGCAGAACGTTCCGCAGCCCCCAGGGGGGCATGGATTCTGATGGGCTGCGGTGCAGGAAATTCTCAATTCCGGAACCAAGATGGCCCTGGTACGCGTTTCCTCCAGCCTTTCCGGGTCGATTCAGTTTTAATGTTTGTTGTGCGCTTCGTCCTCGTCAGAGGATGTGGCGGAAACAACCAGCACGCGCGTCGGAAATTCTGCGCGGTGGGGTTTGAAGTGAACGCGTCACGCACGTTAATATTTTATGTTCATAAACCAAGGCCGTGTGCGGAGCACCGCATAAGGGAGACTGGAGAGCGCTGCCCTCTGACCCTGGAGGGAGAGCGCAGCCCAGGTCCTGCCCTTTATCCTTCGATGGGGGGGCGGGGGTGGGGCCTCGTGTTGTCTGATTGTCGCCTTCGTTTAGGCCTTTCACCCGCGTCTGCCCACGGGACGGGTTATCCAGTGGACACTAAAGACTCGCCAGGTGATAAATATCGCAAAAAAAGGTTTCCTTTTTACATTTAAAACATGTCGCTAAAAATGCCAGAGAACGAGCCTTGTGTTATCCCAGCTCAGGAGCGTCCAGGGAGTCGGGGGCCCCAGCCCGGCGCAGCATGGTGGCTGCGGCCCGTCCCCTGTGCCCAGCGGAAGGTGAGCGCCGCCGCGGGCGGAAGCCCAGGCGCCCACCTCCCCGCGCCAGGCGCGGCCGCTCCGCCAGATCCGCTCTGTTCTCTGTGTCGCCGCGGCTCGCGCAGCTCAGGAACGGTTCGTTTTGTTCAGTGCGACAGAAAGACTTCGTGCATCTTTTCTGCGGGGGAAATGTCTGATGACCCCCTCACGGGGGGCAGATGACAGACCCGCACCTGGAGCGGCAGCGCCGAGTGCTGTGACCGCCCGCCGGCTGCCTGCGCCCCCCCTTGAGGCACCTGCGCTGCCGCCCCCCTTCGCCATCGGCCGTGGCCCCGCCGGCTGCGCATGAGCAGTGGAAATTACATGATAAAATCCGCGCCCGTCCGGTATCTCACTGTTGGTTTAGTCAGTTTATTAGATGCTGGACAACTGGACACCCTCGGTAGCCGCTCCGCCTTATTCTTCCAGGAAGTCGTTTCTTCTCTTGAGCTTCGCGTAAGCACGAGCAAGAGTTTTCTCGGGCCGATGCTGGGGCACGGGCCGAGAGCAGTGGGCGGGTAGAATGGCGTGTGCCACGGTTGAAGACGCACAGGGTCAGACGCTGGTGCAGAGTGCGGGGAGATGGTCGCTCGGACCCGAGAGCCTCTGCGGCGCACGCGGCCGCGTGGGGGGCCTGGTCCCCCAGCAGGAGCAGGAGACGCCCCGGGAGCCTGGGGGCGCAGCGGGCGCCTGCCCGGCGAGCACGGCACCAGCGGGAGGACGCGCCCCACCACTCAGGCCTCTCCCGGGCACGTCGTCGGGTCACATTGCTTTGTGACCTGGAAGTTAGAGAAAGGCTTCAAATCTCTCTGCTTCTACTGCTCCCTTTATGGGACGTGTGTTTATGATTGTGGAGCAGCACGCGGCGGGGCCTCGAGGACCGGACTCTGCGGGGGTGACGGGTGGGTCCCCGGCCCCCATCCCCGGCCGCCCTGGCGCGCGTCCCCGTCGCTGCAGACGGCGGGCTGGCGCTGCCGTCACGTCTGCTTGTGTTGGCGAGCTCTCGAGGGTGCCTGCGGGGCACGGGCCGGGGACCTTCCGCCCGTGGCTGGCACTGGGTGCCCGGCCCCCACCGTGGCCGGGGCGCTGGGCGGGACTGGAGTGGGGACGCGTGTCTGCGCCTGGCTGTGTGGGGCCTGTTCTCTCCTGGCCCCGGAGACCCTGGAGGCGGGCTCGTCCCCAGCGCGGCTGACCCGCGCCAGGACGGTCCTGAACCGCTCGGTCTGTCACTTGGTGGCGTCCTGTCTTGTCTCACCTCCTGCTGGTGCTCGCGAGGCCCTTCTCACGATGCCTCCACGGAACCCTGGTTCAGCCCCCCGGGTCTCCGCACGCTCCGTGTGGCCCGTGCACCGGCCCGCGGGGACCTGCTGCGCCGACACTCGTGTGTGCGGCGAGAAACACGCTTCCGCAGCGTCACGGAATCTGTGGTGACGGAACCGCCCACTTTTCCACGCGGAACCCCGTGTGTGGACGTTATTTTCAAGTACCTGCACGGCGGAGAGTTAAACTGAGTAACTGGTGAGAAGCGACTACCGTCAGGATCTTCACGTCTCTCCAGAACGTGTCACGTGTGCAGCCACACGACTGACGTCTCCCGTCCCGAGGCCGCGCGGCTGCTCTGCTGCTCCTGGGGCCCGTGGCCTTCACAGCCCCGTGCGCGGTCTGTGCCGGGTCGTCGGTGTGGGGCCCGTGGGTGACTCCCGAACCCGCAGCACAGTTCCCAGCGTGGCTGGAGAGGCGCGTGTCGTGACCCCGGCTCGCTGCCCAGATCCGCTCTCCAGGCTCTGGCCGTGGGCGCGCCGGGCACTACTGGAGACGCCCCGCCCCGCGGCTTGTGCGGGGCTCCGGGCGCGACCGGCTCCAAGGCCCAGGCCCCCGTCCGGCCGCAGAGCCATCACCAGCAGGTGCCGGAGGAGCCCCAGGTCGGTTACGTGACGCCGTGTTAACGTTCCCCATTAGGTCTGAAACGACGCTAACTGGTGGGCTTGAGAGTGGCGTCCCCTTCTTCTCTGAGTTACCTCCATTTCCCCGGCTGCTAAGTTTTCTCCGAGGTCTTGTGGATTGTCGTGTTCTATGCTGGAGGCTCGTGAGGACTCTGCGTCTCCCGCGAAGAGTGGAGAGAAACCCCGTGTGTGGTGCTCGCGGGCGGGGACTGTCCCCGGGGAGGCGGCGGGGGTGGGCTGTCTGTGGGGCGCTGTCGCCGTGCAGGGGCGTTGCTTTCCTGCGGTGCCACCGGCCACGCTAGCTGCCCTGCTCTGGCCCGGATCCGTCAGTAACTCTCCGGCAAGGAAGATGCCCGCGCTGTCCGGGAGCCCGGTGCGGGCGGCCGGGAGCAGCTGGTTCAGACGCACAGGGGAGCCGTGGGTGTCCCGGTGACCCCGACTCGCGGCCCGCGCCGCCCCAGGCTGTGGCCGGCGGCCCCCCTTCCGCTCTGCTTCTCTGCACACACCGCGGACAGGTTCACGTCCTCTTCCTGATGAAGGCCGGCCAAGTCCCCCGCTCTCCTCTGCGCCTTCTTCTTCTCGAATAGGAAGCAGTGAGAGTTCACAGTGGCAACGGTTTTGAAAACAGATAGTGTTAAGAAATGTACACGTACTTGGCATTCTCTCTCTCACAGAAGAGAAGAGAACTTCACTTGTAATTTAAGAAACGCCATCATTTCAACTGTTTATAGGAGAGGTGGGGGGGGCCGGCTAATCTAAAAAGAAATACAGCAGAAGCCCCTTGAACGGGAATTCTCACTGCCAGACGTGAAGGGTCTGGGGGGGCGGCCGGCCCTCTGGCTCCGGGGCTGCTCTGCCCACCAGAAAGGGGAGAGGCCAGTGGAAAAGCAGTCTCAAGGGCATCGGTCCCCAGGCCCGGCCGCCCCCCCTCCCCGGGCCCGGCCGCCCCCCCTCCCCGGGCCTGACTGTGGGCAGCAGTGTGTCACACGGATAATTTGACGATTAATTGTTTGTCATCTCGCTGTGTCTGTCCTGTTGGTGTTGTTGCCTGTAAGGTAGATCTGTCATGTAAACCTGTCAGGGACGCCTCATTCGAGGTAGGTGTTCAGGAAATATTTACAGATGTGGCCTCGTAAGTAAATACACGTCCCTTTAGTTCCTCAGCGATCTTCTTTTGATATGTTTATGATTCATCAGATAGGCTTGGTCCTGGGTTGGCGTGCTCGAAATATAACCAAAAAAAAAAATGATTGTTAATCCAGATTCATAAGTATAATATACGCTTTGCAGCCATCATAACTGGGAGCTTCTCCCAAGGTAAATCTAGAGTTTAAGCCTTTTTTTCTCATTTCATCCGTTTTAAAATATGCCAGGAACTGCTTCCTCTTCTGGAGCAGGGCCCCCGGGCCTCACCCGCTCCTGCTCTCTGGGGCCTCCCCGCCGGCCGGGGCGCAGGAGCCGGGGTGACGCCGGCCGGCCTCTCGCAGTGACCGCGGGGGCGCGGGGTGGCGGGCCTCCTCTGGCAGCCAGGAAGATGGCTGCGGTAGACGGGCCGAGCCCGGAGCCGTGCTGGAGGAGGGGGTGGGCGGGAGGCTGCGGCCCGTGTCCCACTGGCCAGAGGCGGGGTCACTGTCACGGTCCCTCTCCCACCGTGTAGGTAGGCGGCCTGGGGAGGAAACGGGAGCACTCACGGAGTGGCGCTCACGGAGCATCGCCCCCAGCGGCGGCGAAGACACGTTCCTTTCCTGTGTCCTGGGTCACAGAACAGGGCTCGAGAAACATGAAATAATTCAAATCAGAGAGTTCTTTCTCTGACCCGAGTAGGATCAACCAGAAATCCGTGACGGACAACAGAAATATGTCAGAAAAAAACCGACAACGGGTCAGAAGTTCTACCTGTCTGGTGCATCGGGGCTGCGGGAGGCTTGGGAACTACAGAAATGTGCTCCTCACAGCTCTGGGGGCGGGAGTCCAAGGCGAAGGCGCCTCCTGTGTCCTCCCGCCGAGGGGGGCCTTCCCTAACTCGGGCGCACATCCCCCTTCTGAGGGCCCCCCTCCTAACACCTTCACTCTGGGGTTAGGATTTCGGCATCTTGGGGGAGCACACACATGCAGACCACAGCACGACCTCAAGAAGCTACAGAAAGAAAGTAACGGCTTAAGAGCAGAAATCACTGGAAGTGAAAACAGAAAACCCACGAAGCAAGAAGCTGCTTCTCAGAAATCGTCAATAACCTGGATAAACCTCTAGCCAGGCCAACAAAGAGGGGAGCAGAGAAGAACCCGGATCCTGCCACCATTAAAAGCATAATAAGGAGTCAGGAGGACAACTTCACGCTCATAACTTGGACAACTTCGATACGGGCCAGTTCCTCTAAGTCCGCAAACTCCCAAACCTGACCAAGACGACGCGGCTCGTGTGAACAGTTCAGTGACCACTAGCGACACCGGCCGTGATTTAAAAGTCTCTGAAAAGGAAGCGTCCAGGCCCAGGCAGTTTCAGTGGAGAGTTCCGCCGGACAGTCACCAAATGCTCACACCAGCGGGGTGTCCGGGGCGCCCCCAGAAGTTGGAAGGGGGGGCGTTTTATTACCCCGATGTTGAAAGGGGCACACAGTGCAAATGGGAAAAAACAAAAACAAAACACTTAAACCCTGTAACTCACACACTGGATGCAGAAAGCCTCCAGCAAACAATAGCAGATCGGCTCTAGCCGTCTCCAAAGAGTTACGCCCGATGGCGGGGTGGTGGGGGGCTTTATTCCAGCTGTGCAGCCTGGCTTAATAGTTAAAAAACCAATTAATGCGATCCACGCACTGGCAGACCGAGAAGAAAAACCGGATGATCAGATCAAGTGACGCCAAAAAAAAAAAAAAAAGCCCTTGACAAAATCCGGCTTTCATGATAAAAACAGAAAACCTCTTAGCCACCCGGGGCCGGGGGACGCCTTCCGCTGGGTCAGGAGCATCCGCGACGAGCCGGCCCCGGCCCTCCTCCCTCTGGGAGGCGGCTGTCTTCTCCCCGGGGCAAGAGGCCGGGCTGGCGTGTCCGCTCCCTCCGTCCTCGCGCCACCAGAAGGCGGGACGGGGCGCCGACACCCCGGGAGATGGAGTCCCAGCCCCAGCGCGGCGTGCCTCACATCCCGGCGGCGGGCAGTGCTGAGTGCTGGCAAGGAGGTGGCGGCCGGGCGGGCTGCTCGCTGCTGGCGGGGACGCGCCAGCCGGCGGCGCCTCGGATGTTAAACTTAGAGCCGCCGTGTGGCCCAGTGGTTCCCCTGCAGGCTCGCACCCGGGAGCTGCAAACATATGTTCACGCAGGCACCACTCCTGACGCCAAGAAGCCCTGTCTCTAGGCGGAAGGGCGCGGGATTTCTCCGTGTCTCCGTTTCCTTGGCTGCTGACTGTCTGGGAAGTCAGTCTGACGGTACGTGGAGGTGGGGTAACGTCCTGACCGAGCGTCTTCACTGGGGCATTGAGTTGTTCCGGAGCCTGTGACAACCGTGGGATCGCTAACAGCTAGGTGGCCTCAGACCCTGCATGGTGCGGTGGGCTGAGCTCGCGGGGTCGTGGCGGGAAGGCTGCTCCGAGGAGGCCCTTCCTCTGCCCCGTGGGGGCGGCTCCGAGGGCCCCTCTGCGGCCGCTGCCTCCGGCGGAAGTGGCTGATGTTCGGGACAGCGGGTCGCCCGCAGCCACAGGTGCCGCCTGGTTGGGCAGTCACTGCTCAGGATCTGACACGTATAAACTCCGCGGAGTTACTCCTCCAAAGAGACCGCTGCCACCTTCCCCTGCGGTCGTTAGGGTGGTGTGCGTCCCGCGTCGAGGCCCCGTTCTGCCTGCCGGGAGCCGGGCCAGCTGCGCACGGCGTCCCCCGGAGCCCTGTCTCTCCTGGACCCTGCGGCGTCCCTCCCAAGTGGGCGTCGCTGAGGTGAAAAGAAAAGTTGCCGAGCGCCGGAACTCGGGTTGTCACCGGGTGGATGTTGTTCCCAGAACTCCCCTGGTCAGAGGCCAGAAGCCGCCAGTGCCGTCACGACGGTCTCGTCCCGGTGCCTGTGCTGGGCAGAGCGGCACGCTGTCAGAGTTTTATTTAGAAACCGAGGGGAGTGGCGGCCACAGCGGCCGCGCCGAGCTGGGGAGCAGTTCCCAGCCCCCCCCACCCCGGGCGCCGCGTGACCCCCACGCGCGGAGCACTTAGCAGATGCCTCTGTTGGATCTGCTTGCTGTGCGTCACATCTGAGGACTTTTCTGGACCCTTCCCAAAGCCTCCAGAAGGCTCTCGTGAGATCTGAAACGTGAAGTTTTTTCTTGTGTGTGAATCTCTAGATCCTGCAGGAGAAGCCGCTGGGGGTCAGGGTGCGTGTCGGGTCTGCCCCGTGCGCGAGCCTGGCTCCCGGCCGGCGACGCTTGCGTCCACACTGGGCGGCCCGTCAAGTTCGCGGAGGGCCTGGTCTCCTCACCTCTAAGCTGTCTGCAGAGGCCATGTCGGAGTAAAGGGTCACGGTCTCAGGTAAACACAGACCCAAAGGTCAGGTGGGAGACCCTGCATCAGCGTCGTGTTTGTCTTCCTAGGTTAGTGAGCCCGAAACAGTGTTTGCTGGTCGAGTGCCTGCTCTGGGTGTCATGTAAAAAATGTTTCAAACCCTCATTATCCCCGAAACAGAGCTTTCCTGCTCCTGCGTGCCCGGCGGTGTGGTGGGAAGGAGGGGCCGTGAGGCCGCCTCCCCTGAGTCCCCGCTGCACAGGCGGCCACACCTGCCCACTCTCCCCGCTTGTCTCCCGCTGCACGGGGCCTGGGAACGCGTCGGGCTTTATGTCAATGCCCGTTTGGGGCTGGGGACGTGCATTTCCAGTAGACATATTTGGGATAAAGAGGTTTCTCCACGTCCCTGCCTCCCTTCCCTCTTCGGTACCCACGGAGCGTCTCCGGAGCCCCAGGACTTTCCGAGGCTTTGAGCCAAATGCTGGGGGGTCTCGAGGTGCAGACAGAGCTGTGTCGCACGGAGGCCCTGGCCGGCCTCGTGGCCCGGTGGCAGCACAGCGGGAGCACCACCTGTGGACCAGAGCAGACGGAGTTCTGCACGCCTCACGGAGGCCTCGAACCCACCGAGCTCCGCCATGGCCGCCGGCACGCGCGCCACCCACGACCTGAGCTCCCCGAGGATGACGTTGACGTGACTCCGTGCCCCCCTCCCGAGAGGCGTTAGATCGGGTGCTCAGCGGAGAAGCGAGCACGGAAGAGCGGCGGCGTCCACACTGTGGCCGAAGGGCCTGCGGGTCGGGTCCCAGCACCGCGAGAGGGATCAGGTCATGAGCCTCCGGTGTCTCTGCTGTGGAGACGGACTGCTCTCTGCAGGGGACGACGAGAGTGTCGATCTCGGGTGTCTGCAGCCACGTCGTCCCACGAAGCTCAGCCCTGCCTGCCCTTCTCCCGCCGGACCCCCGAGGTCTGCCCGGCCAGCCTCAGCCTGGCGGCCCCGTCCCAGGGCCGGGGCGGGGGCTCCCACACCCAGCCGAGGCCCAGAGCACCCCCCCGCCCCTGCCCCAGCCTCTGACGCACCCGCCAGCCTCCTGAAGTTTCCTCGAGGGAGGCTGCAGACCCCTCTGGCGCCCGGACCCGCTGTCCTTCCAGGCGGGGCTGTCCCAGCGGCTCCGAGGCCCAGAGCCCGCCTCCCGGGGGAGCAGGCGCCCTGTCATGCGGCGCTGCGAGCGGGGGCCGAGGAGAGGACTCGGGCTGGGAATCTGCCGTCTCTTCCTTCTTCGCTTAAAGCGCCGGTGTCTGGTGACGGCAGCAGGGCGTCAAGTCCTCAGAGCCGCTGATCCACACGCCCAGCGTGGTTAATGTGGTAAATTCCATGTCATCTGTGTTTTACCACAATTAAAAAAAAAACTCCTCTGAAAGTTATATTTTAGTTAAGTTTAAATTACACTTATTTTGAAGCACAGTAGAATTTGACACGGATCCTGGGCTCAGTGCCCCTGCTCGCGAAGGGGTTAGTGATAAAACCACCACCTTCCATTTGAGAAACGTGAGACCAGGAACCTGCGGGACCAGCCGCAGTCACGACGGCTCACGTCCTCAGCAGGGGCCGCGGCCACGAGCCAGCGCGGCGTCCGTGCCTGTGGTCTGAGCGCGCGGGGGCCCGAGCGCCCCGTCTGTGTCCTGGGGCTGGGGGTCCAGCGCAGCACAGGACTCAGGACAGCCTCGTGCTCCTGCGGCCCGGGCACTGACCGAGGGGGCGCACGCGTCACTCCGGGCCCGGTTCCTCGTCGCAGAAGGTCCCTAGAAATGGACTTACCTTGTGGGGGACGTTTAAAAAGCAAATGAAATAGTCACCGTGGACGACCTTTGAGGGGCATCCACAACTAAGCAGCCGCGAGGATGGAGCCCCGAGCTTCCCGCCCAGCCCGTCCCGGGCACGACGCAGAGCCGCGGGGACAGGCCGGAGGCCGCGTGGCTCATGTCTCCGGTCCAGCGGCGGGGCGGGTGGAAGGCGCCCGGGCACGCGCCTCACTTCCTGGGTCGCAGGCGGACTGGGTTACGACCCGCCGTGAGTAGCTTTCATGCCTTGCAGGTCAGGCCTGCTTGTGGGGGAGTGAGCGTCGAGGTGCTGGAGGTTGTGGGGGCCCCAGAACTGGCATTTTCTGGGCTAATTCTCATTGTTTTCGTTGCCTAAATGTTACCCCAACACGTCGTCACTCAGACCCGCCGAAGCCCGGGAGACGTGCAGCCCCTCCGGCCTCCCGTGCCCCTGCGCCCCGCCCCGGGGAGGCCGCCCTCCGCCCGCTGCCCGGCTCCACCGGGAGCCCTCGGGCATCTGGCCGGGCCTCTGGCCGCGTCCCTGAAATCGGCAGCGAGGCCTGAGGGGGGTGAATGGGTTGCGCAGAGGCGCAGCACGTGTGGCCAGGGCGGGGGTCCCAGGCGCAGCTGGGGGCGCGGGTTCCATTGTGTGCGGGCCCTGGACTCCGGTGAGTTCTGCTGCTTTTCACGTGAGTGCGCGGAGGCCTCGTGTCTGGCCGTCCTGGGTGTGATTTTTAAGATGAGTTTTTAGTGCCTCGCGTCGTTTTCAGATTGACACTTTAATTAGATTTCATTTAGTCAGAAGTGGAGCGTGTGCACCCTTACCGTCCGCGGTAATTAGCCTGGAGCCTTTCTTCCTAAAACTTCAGTGAGCGGTGGGCCCCCTTCCTGTGCCCCTGCCTTTTAGAACCTCATGGAAGGAAACATCAAGCAGGTATTACTATCCCTGCTTTAAAAAGAAATTAAATTCTGCATCAAAACAAAACAAAACAAAACAGAATCCCACCCCCCATTGCAGAGTTAACTCACGCCTGTTAGAAGGCCGTGGAGAAGTCCGCCGAGGCCGGGGGGAGCGTGAGCCCAGCCAGACCCCGCCGGGCAGGAGTGCGTGCGCGCCGGGCCTCTGGCCGCGCCGGGTCGGCGGGTCTGCCCGCGCTCAGGTTTGCCCTCTGCGCTTGGGCAGGGGGGTGCTGACTCCGTGCGCTGGGCAGCACCCCGTGTCGGTAAGCGCACCAAAGGAAGTGGTGTTGGACGGGAGACCGCGTTTTAAAACAGACGAGAGCCCAGGGGGGCTGTACTTGGATGCTGGTGTGATCAGAGCAGGAGGGACCTTTGCACGGAAAACCATAAAGAACTGGTGTGGCCGGGTCCCCGGGGGCTCAGGCGGGTAATCGTCCGGCTTCGGCTCAGGTCATGATCTCACGGTTCATGGGTTCGCGCCCCGTGTCAGACTCTGTGCGGACAGCTCGGAGCCTGGAGGCTGAGGCTGCTTTGGATTCTGTGTCTCCCTCTCTCTCTGCCCCTCCCCTGCTTGGACTCTGTCTCTCAAAAATAAATAAACATTAAAAAAATTTTTTAAAAAGCTGATGCGGCAGAGGCCCGTCCTCACGGCGTCAGGGAGGGATCAGGGAGGCGGGGACCTGACTAAGGAGCGCAGGGCCGCGCTGCCTGGGGGGGACTCCGCAGCGGCCTCCTCGTGGGGCTGCAGGGACGCCCTGGGGGCGCCGCCCGTCCTGTGGCTCTCGCAGGCCCTGTGTCCAGCTGACCCCGCCCTTCGTCCACGACCCCCAGGCCACTCTTTCCCTCTCCTGTCCCCCTGCAGGTCGCTGCCATCAACCCAAACCACCCCCTGGCGCAGATGCCGCTGCCCCCGTCCATGAAGAACTGCATCCAGCTGGCGGCCTGCGAGGCCCACGAGCTCCTGCCCATGATCCCCGACCTCCCGGCCGACCTGTTCACGTCCTGCCTCACCACGCCCATCAAGATCGCCCTGCGCTGGTAAGTGGCTGCCGCCGTGTCTCCCGCGGGGCTCACGAGAGGCGGGTGCAAACCCAGCGTCCCGAGGCCCGGGCTTTGCTCGCGGAGAGCGACAGAAGCGTTGGGTCAGATGGGCGTGAGGCCGGCCTCCCCGTGGTCCCCGTGGTCCCCGTGCCCGCCTGTCCTGAGCAGCGCCGGGCGCTCGTGAATGTGCCGGAGGCCGTTGGGACCGGAGGGGCCGCTGCAGCCCGTGCCGGGCGTGGGGTCTCGTCTTCCCGGTGCTTCTCAGCGGGAAGGAAATCCTGGTCCTTTCCCACCACCGCTCTGTGGACGCCCGGAGCTCTCCACGCACGGCTGAGGAGGCGGGTGGGCCTTCCGGGCCATGGAGCCTGCAGTTCAGTGTCCGCGTCCCTGGCGGGACCTGCACGGGACACAGGCGCTCCGGCCTCCAAGCGCAGGTTTCCGCCGCGGCCGTCCTGCTGCTCTGCTCTTCTCCGCTTTTCCAGTTTATGTTTTCTGAGAAGCCTCCGTGTGGTAGCTCTTGTCCAGCCGGGAGGGTCACACGTCCAGAGGCTCCGGAGCGGCACGCAGCTGGTGCTCTTAACTGTTTGCTGGGCAGGCACTTTCCAGGGCTTTCTCCCAGCGCCGCCCGACACATCCCATGGACCCCTGGTCCCGCCCACAAGCCGCGAGAAGCAGCTGAAACACGCGTGGGCCCCGGGCACTGAGGGCTCATTAGTGGGCCCCTGGGCGCCCCTGGGAAACCCCTGAGGGCCTGAGCGGCTTGGTTGGACGGAAGCCGGGACAGTGTTCCCGGTCCGCCCAGGCCCCAGGTCCCGGGGCTGCAGGTTGTGCCAGGGAGAGCCTCCTGTCGGGTGGCTTCCCCGTGATGAGTCTGCAGTTGGGGAGCTGCCCCGAGGGGCCCCTGGCGGGCCGGTCACCGCCAGCTGACCCGTCCCCAGTGCCCTCGAGAAGCGTGGTGGGTCCTGAGGGGCAGGGCTGTGGGACGGCCACCGCGTGTGCACGCGATGGGACGAAGGCGGGAGGTGCTCCCACGCGCAGGGAGAGGTCGGCGGGGTGCTGCTTCCTGAGGATGGCACGACGCGCCCCCTGCTCGGGCCAGGACACGCGGGCTCCGCGCCGCGGGCACAGCTCTCAACGTGTCCGTTCACGCACGAGGCCGGCACGGAGTTGTCCTGTGTGACTGGGTGCCGCGAGGCGGCCGCCAGCAGAGGCAGGACGGTCCTCGGTCCAGTGACTCAGGAATTCATTCGTTCTCTTCATCCTCCCGGAAACAATGTAACGACGTCCACTGTCCTGAAATCTGCGCCAAGCGCCGTGGGAGACACAAAGATGTCCTCATGGTTTACAGTCTGGCCGAGGACAGGAGCGTTCACGCCAGGCCGAGGGCGTCTGAGCGTCACAGGCGTGCGTGCGCCGGGGCCCTCGCGCCCCAAGGGCGGAGAATGTCCGCGGGCCGAGGGGACGAGGAGAAGCGGCCTGGAGGAGAGGCAGCCCGAGTGTGGTCCCCACACGGGGCTGGACGCGAAGAGGAGCAGAGGGGCGGCCGGCGCCAGGGTGACACACGGCTCTGAGAACAGGCCGTCGGCCTGGTGAGGCGGGAAGGGGTGTGGCCAGGTCAGGGGTAGACCCGCCTCAGATGGGGGTGCTTTGAACGCGAGTCCCCGACCTTGACGCGGAGGACTGCGGGGGGAGCCCGCGTGGTGTGTGCGTGGGAGCGTGACTTCATCCGAGCGCCGCAGGCCGCCGATCCGTGTGACGCCGGGAGGCCTCCCTCTCGGCCGCTCCGGGCCCCGTCTGGGCCAAGGCTGAAGCTGGACGGCGGGGATCTGCGGGCAGGAGCCCTGTGGGTGCGCCTGGACCCTCCCAGGGGTGGGGGGCAGGCCTTGTGGCCGCTCTCTCCCCCGCTCTCCCTCCAGGGCTCCGCCCTCGCCGCCTCTGCGCGCCGACTCCAGACGCTGCGAGCCGGGCATGCTTGGGCCTCGCACGGGCATTTGTGCGGGTTTCCGGGCTGACGAGTGGAGACACAGGCGGGCAGGGAGGGAGGACAGCCTGAACGGGACCTGTGGCCCCAGCCCGCTGATCTCGCCCCTGCGAGCACTCGGATGTCCTCGCCCCTGTCTCTGGCGTGCTCTCTGCCTTGGTCAGGAAGGACTCTGCGCCCCTCACTCCCAGCTGGGTGCCCCCAGAGGGGCCGCTTTCACACACACCGCCCTCTGGCCTGCCCCCTGGGGACGTGTGTCTCAGCAGCTGGCTGAAGTCCTGCTTGGGGTTAGGATGTAATTACAGCTTGCAGAAGTAAGGTGTAGCGGGGAACACAGGGAAAGACAGCTCAAACTAACCTGGTTCCCATCAGAGGGACTTTGGAGTCAGTGCGTTAGAGTTGTGGAGGGTGGTCATCACATGGGCCCTCTCTGGAACCGTCGGACTCTGTCCAGAACAGTCGGACACTGCCTGGAACCGTCAGGCCCTGTCCAGAACTGTCGGACCCTCTCTGGAACCGTCGGACCCTGTCCGGAACTGTCGGACCCTGTCTGGAACCGTCGGGCCCTGTCCAGAACTGTTGGACCCTGTCTGGAACCGTCGGGCCCTGTCCGGAACCGTCGGACCCTGTCCAGAACCGTCGGACCCTGTCCGGAACCGTCGGGCCCTGTCTGGAACTGTCGGACCCTGTCTGGAACCATCGGGCCCTGTCTGGAACCGTCGGGCCCTGTCCAGAACTGTCGGACCCTGTCTGGAACCGTTGGACTCTGTCCAGAACCGTCGGGCCCTGTCCGGAACCGTCGGGCCCTGTCTGGAACCGTCGGGCCCTGTCCAGAACGGTGGTGCGCTGCCAGGCGGGTGGATCTTTGCAGGAAGCCGCTCTCTGCCCGGCTGGGAGGGGACAGCTTATGGCTGTGCTGTCTTTCGCCTGTGCCGGCGACGCACCATGATCGTCGGAAGACTCACCACGTGACACGTGCCGTCGTTTGTACCAGGTCAAAACCCAGCAGCTTGTCTTCAATGGAGAAGGGAAAATGGTTTGGTCGGTCGTGGTCATTTATATTTCCAGGGTGAAGACTTTGTTTTTTCATTTAAAAAGTCAGTGTTTTCTAACTTAAAGTGGGATGTACATTCTTTGCTGAAAATTTACTAAATCAAAAAAAGAGGCCCCTGGTTGGCTCAGTCAGTCAGGTTTCTGCCTCTTGATTTCGGCTCAGGTCCTGATCCTGCGGTTTGTGGGATCCAGGCCCGTGTCAGGCTCTGTGCTCACGGCATGGAGCCTGCTTGGGCTTCTCCCTCCCCCTCCCTCTCTCTGCCCCTCTCTCTGCTCATGCACACACGTGTGCACTCGCTCACTTTGTCTCAAAGGAAATAAACATATTTACAAAAAATGCAAAAAGAAGAGAAGAATTATTCAAGATTTTACCGTCTTTAACACACTCAGTGTTAACTGGTGTATTGCCTATTGATATTTTCTTCTGTGCATGTACATTTCTGTACCCACGTGATGAGGCTAAAATTTGCAGTTTCTTCTACTTCATCCTTAGCATTTTAATAAATTGATCCTAGACCATTAGAAACTCTGGGTAAACACCATTTGTAATGACTGTGGAAAATTTCACTTTATTGAAGTTGCCTATTTTTTTAACCGGAGCCTAGGACTTCAGGATTTAGGATTCTAGTCAACAGAGGCAGGAGAACGCCCAGCCAGTCCTGGGTAGGGGTCGGCCACGTTTTTCTGTAAAGGGTCAGGTATAGTTTGGGCCCTGCTGGTAGCAGGGGGAGCCGTAGGCGGCACGTAGATGGTGAGGGCAGCCGTGTTCCGGAAAGCTGTGGAAACAGGCTCTGCGCCCTCCTTTGCCTACGTGTGAATTTGAAAATGGAGCCAGGATCTTACTGTGCATGTGACCACCGTTCTCGTCTGCTGGCCAGGAAGTAACCTCCCTCCCTCGCTCCCTCCCTCCTCCGTCCTCCTCGTGGGACTAAGAGGCTGGCTTCGGCAGCACCGCGCCCGCCGCGCGAGGCGCAGCGGTGACGGGCGTCACGTGCTTTACGAACGTGCCACGGCCTCGCCCCAGACGGACGCGTGCGTGTGTGGTCGTTTCCGGTGGTGCGTTTACGGGTCTTACCTGATGACCAAGTAGTTGTTGGAAAGCATAGTTTTTGGGTTTTCAGTGTTTCTTACTTTCAGAAACCGACACTGTCATTGATCTGAAAGGAGCAAGCAGGTCACCGCTGTGTCGGGAGCACCTCCCTCACATGCGCGTCCGTGCAGCACAGGAGTCTGAGGTGCAGGTTTCCTGCCGCTTCGATTGGGGGCTGAACGCCGTTTTAGATCCATCGTGGCTGCGTTTGTGCGCGGCTGAACATTGTAGCCCGGTGGCCCTTAGTTTGCTGTGAGGTAGATTGATGCCCGTTGCATCGTGCTGCGTGTAATCGTGTTGTTTATTAAAGAAAATGGTAGGTGTTGTTTGGGTTGACCAGAGGTCAAGAGAAGTGTTTCCTTCCTTTCAGTTAAATCGAGGAATTTCAGGGAGTTTCAGCGTTAATGACCGCGGCCTGATGTCACTGTCCGCGGGGGCCGGCCTGCCCTCCTGTGTTTGCCCAGCGCCAGAGGCAGAGGAGGCCAGGCAGGCCCCAGACGGGCGGGCCGAGCCCAGCCCACGGCAGCTCACGGTGGCACGTACGATGTGTGGGGACGCCGTGACGGTGATGTCCCCGCCAAACACAAGGAGTCGGGCAGGTCGTGACGACTCAGCAGAGGAGACAGGGCTGAATCCTTAACCCTGGATGGAGAAAAGCCAAGGAGAAGTCAGCCGACTCCGGAGCAGAATTTCGGAGGCAGAGAGGGCGGGGCGCCAGGCCCCTCGCGGGTCCGTTCCGCCCCAGACACTGCCTGTGGCGTTTGCTTGGTATTTATCTTAACGACTTGGCCAAACTCTGTCAGAGCTACCTTTGCAGACAGAGATTCCAGCTGGGTTTTGATAATGGGGCTAACTGTGTGTTCTCTGTAGAATTTTCTAGAATGCAGCTTCTTTTCCAGAAAGCAGGTTCCCACCCGGCCGTTCAGTGCTCGTGTGTTATCAGGGTTTAGTTTCTTTTATAAAACGATAAAACAACGCTGCCTGGCGTCTCGTGTTTGAAGGCGGCGGCGCGCAGGGCGCCTCCGGAGAGCGAGGCCACCTCCCGCTGGGGGGCCCCAGGGGCAGGTGGTTCAGCGGACGCGGTTTTCCTCCCTGGAGGGGCTCCCAGCGCGGCCTCAGCCGCCCTCCGGCCCTGCTGCGTGAGCCCCGCGGGGAAGTCCGGAGACCTCGGGTCATGGGATCGGTCACGTGCCGCCTCCAGCCCGGGCCACGGGTCCGTGCCGTCGGGGCCGTCGCCGCACGCTGCTTGAGACGAGCGCCGTGACGCATCGTCACAGCTCCACACGCGGAAACCTGGGGGACGCTGCTGGGAAGGACGACTGGACAAGAAGGGACGGCAGGGAAGCCCCACGGCCCCGGCCCCGCCCCCGCCCCACGACCCCTCACTGGCTCCTGCCCCCAGACCCAGTCCTTGGACTGCCATGGGGCTAACACTGATGGGCCCGTTCAGCAACCAGCTGGAATGCGGGGACCCTAGGGACAGGCAGAGACCACTGGGGGAGGGCACGGGAGGCTGGGCGGACGGCGGGGGGCGCAGGTGAGGGCAGCCCGAGGCGGGCGTCATGGCCGCGCGGTGGCCCCCCCCCCACCTGATCCTGGCTGAGCCCAGAAGGAGGGAGGGAGGCACAGAAGGTGACCCGCCGTCCTCTGGGGAGTCGCCCGCGCCTGCAGACGGCAGGGGACGACCCTGGGGATGCGAGGAGGAGGCAGGCGGTTGGGGACACAGCTCGGTCGGAGATACGGAGCCTGCAGAGCGGAGCCGGAGCACCGAGGACGGTAGCAGCACGGTGGGCGCGGCGGAGGACAGCGAGGGCCGGGCCCCAGAGACAGCGAGGAGGAGGGGGAGCCCCGAGGGACGGCGTGCACGCTGGGAATCGAAGATGCCACGGTGTTGGTCATGGAAACTGTGCGATCGGTCCGACAGCATAATGACAGTGTGAAGTGTGGTTTTCACTCAAGGAGAGAACGTTTCTTCTCCCTAACAGAAGGCAGACAAAAAAGAGAGGCATGGGGAACAGAAAACGTGAAATAAAGCAGCCACGGTGAGTTTTGCCCTGAAAGCGAGATCTCACTGAGTGAGTTGAATCCATCTCCCCGGGACAGCGGTCCTGGTGCCGGTAAAGCTCCCGAGACCCAGCAGAGCAGCCCCTCGTCGCAGGATGTGTATTTAAAACAAACTATTTGAAAGGCTGAAGGTCACAGGATGAAAGAAGAGAAATAGGAGACGAAAGCAAGCCGGAGTGGCAGTTCTGATGAGTCAGAGCAGGGCCTGAGAGAGGACACGTGGAAGGGACGTGGAAAGGGACGGAGAGCAGGGTTCACGGTGGGGAAGCGCAGGCGCTCGAGGCGACGCGGAGGTGACCCTGCAGCCCGGCGTGTGGGGTGGGGCCGGAAAGAACCGTGGACGGAGGCACCAAGGAGCCGAAAGTAAGCCAAACAGAGCATTTCAGTGACAGGATGGATCAGCTGGGTGTGACAGAGGCGGGCAGGGCTGCGCGGCCGGCACAGGACACGGCTTTAGTGCCTGCGGACGAGTCCCGTGACCGTGTGCTGGGCCACGGAGGAGCCTCAGTGACCCCCAGGGTCCACTCCAGACACACGGTTCTCAGACCCCGGTGCGGTGAGGCTGAGGCTCAGGAATGGAAAAGTAGCTTGGAAAAAAGTTCTGCAAACTAAAAACTCTTCCTCTTAGAAGCAAACCATTAGATTAGAGAGGAAGTACTTTAAAGAGCATCGTGAACCACTCGAAGCTGAGCGACAGCTTAGCGGCGCCCCCCACAGCCATGGGAAGCGGCTGGAGCGGCTCAGACCTGGTCCACGCAGCCGGAAACGAGGAGTAACACTGAGGAGAAACACACGCTCCCCTTACAGAGCTGGGGGGGGGGTGGTGTCGGCCCCCGTGTCTCCACGCCCCCAGCACATCTGGTCAGCCCCCCGGGGTTCTGTGACAGGAGGGGAGTCCCGGGGCCTGGTGCTCTCTGCACCCCGAAGTTCTGCTCCGTCTGCTGACTTCTCCGTCCAGGTTGAGGTTTCAGCCCCCTTCCCTGCTGAGTCATCACGACTGGCCCGAGAGCAGCCAGCGTCACTGTGCATCACAAGTGCCACCGCAGGACCGGCTCAGCGGTCCTCGCGGTGGGCCCGTGGTGGGGGGTGAGGATGTGGGGTTGCAGGGCCAGCCCCCCGGAGAGCCGGGCTCCAGACCCCCGCGGACACTGTGGGCCGCCGCCTGCTCCGCCCGCATGTCTGGTGCCCGCCTGTCTCCTTCGCGGTAACCTCCCCGTCCTCCTTCCTGCCCCTGTTCTTTCCCTCTGATGGCGGTGCGGACGGAGCTGAGATCCGTGTTTCCGTGAAGGTCTCAGGGCTCACGTACCTGGGGAACGGCTGCCCCGGGCTCCCGGCTCCCGTCAGGCTGGGGCAGACCCCTCCCTCGAGGCGGGAGCAGGCGAGGACCCTCTGGCGGTGCTGCAGTCCTCGGGCCCCGGCCGCCAGGAAGACCAGACAGCTGGGGACACAGAGCTGTAGTCATCCCTGTCCGGCGTGGGCCATCTGTCACACCTCACTGATCCGCGGACGCACACTCACAACCGGACACGCCCGAGGACAGGAAACCGCACGGCTCCTTAATGGGCAGCGCCCTTTCTTCTTCGTGGTGCGTGGAGGGGCCTGCAGACGTCCACTCAGAGACGTGCACTGCGACCTTGTCACGTGGTTTGTGACATACACTAGCTGAAGGTCCAGCGTAGGGAATCATGGGTAAAATACCCGTAAACCACAGGTAGTGAGGGAACCGGGTTACAGACCAGCAGTCACTGGTCTCAGGTCATAACAGTACTTCCAGATTTTAGTTGGAAAAGTGGTCTTTCTGTGTAAGACCAGAGAAAGAAAGCACATTTAAAAAGAAAAGAAATTTTAAGAAAGAAGAGTAATAATAAACAGAAAATGATCCAAAAAAATCTAGAAACCCATGAAACTAGATAATACATTTGAAAGGCTCAATAAAACTGTTTAAACTCTGTTTGGAAAGGTCAAAAAAAACAAACAAACCCAGAAAAGAGGCACAAGTTACCTGTATCAGAAGTATGAGAGAGAACTCACCACGGGCATTATAAGGTTATCCGAGGGCCTTCTGAGTGTGAAGGACTTTATTCCAGTAAACCTGCGTCGTAAGTGAAGTGCATGAATTCTGTGAAAGACACAAATTTCTGAGTCTGACACAGAAGAAAATGAAGATCCGGAGAGTTTATGTGTCGTAGGGAAACCGCATTACAGGTAAAAGGCTCCCAGAAAACTGCAGGCCCAGATTTTATTACTGATAAATCCTCAAATGTTTAAGAACGAAAGAACACCAATTCTGATGCAAACTCTTTCAGGGAATGGAGGAGGTGGGAACATTTCCTACCTCATTCCAGAGGCTAACTTTACCCCCAAATCAAAGCCAGACAAAGACTGTACCAAGTGGGGGCTGGGGGGGGGGGGCAGGAGGCCTTACAGACCAGGATTCCTCATTAACACAGATCGTAAAGTCCTTAACAGAATCCTGGCAAATGAAGGCTGTGAACATTCCGGAAGGATAAAGGCAGGATCCAATCTGGTTTATCTCAGGAATGCAGGGTTTGTTACACTTATGCAAATCACCACACACGATCCATTGTAAGGTGCAGCTTCCTGTAATTATATTCATCCTCCTTTTCCAGAGTTAAAGAGAAAAACCGTATGATCATCCCAGTAGATGCATAGGGAGCATTTGACCGAATTTGACACCCATTCGTGACAAACCAGTGCAGCAAACTAGCGATGGAGGCAAACTCTCTTAGGCTGATAAAAGGCATCTCAGCAGAGCCTGCAGCTCACATTGTACCAACGGCGAGAGGTTAACTGTTTTCCCCGGAAGGTTGCAAACAAGACAAAGGTGTTCACTCTCACCATTACTGTTTAGTGTCGGACTAGATGCTCTCGTCGGTGCGGTAAAGCCAGAGGACACAAAAGGGCATGCAGGTTGGCCAGAAAATAAAGCGGCTTACTCACAGACAGCAAGGTGGTCTCCCTAGAACATCAGGAGAAGCCTACGAAACCGTCGCTGGAACACTTTCATTTTAGCGTGGCTCTAGGGGACGAGGTGGGTGCCCCGCCCCAGCTGTGTTTCTGTGCGCTGTCGACAAACCCTTGGAAAATGACATTTAAAAATGTGATTCGCGGTGGCGTCAAAGTTCTGAAATGACTTCAGGACGAAGGGAACAAGCCAGGTGCCAGACCTCGTGCACCTGAACCCACAGAGCGTCAGCAAGAGAGACCCGCGTCGGTGGGGGGTCGCGCTGTGCTTAGAGAGTAGAAGACTGAGCATTTTAAATCTACTCAAGTCCATCTGTAGATCCAGTTCAATCCCAGTTAGAATCCTTTTTTTTTTTAAAGAAATTGACGCATTGGTTTTCTTTATTTATTTTTAACAGTTCCCCCCCTTTTTTTTAGAGGGGGAGGGGGGCGCCTGGGGGGCTCAGTCGGTTAAGTGTCCGGCTTCAGCTCAGGTCATGATCTCATGGTTTGTGGGTTCAAGCCCCGTGTTGGGCTCTGTGCTGACAGCTCAGAGCCTGGAGCCTGCTTCACATTCTGTGTCTCCCTCTCTCTCTGACCCTCCCCTGCTCGCACTGCCTCTCTCTGTCTCTCAAAAATAAATTAAAAAACATTAAAAAAAATTTTTTTTAAAATGGAGGAAGAGAGCATTAGCAGGGGAAGAGGGTGGGGGGAGGGGGTGAGACAGAGAGAGAGAGAGAGAGAGAGAGAGAGAGAGAGTCCGTCTTAAGCAGGCTCCATGCTCAGCATAGAGCCTAACTCAGGGCTCAATCCCCCAACCCTGGGATCATGACCTGAACCAAAAAGTCAAGAGTCAGACACTCAACCAACTGAACCACCCAAGCGCCCTGACAAGTTGATTTTAAATTCTATATAAAAACGCAGAGGGTGTAGCCAAAACAATTCTGAGGAAGAGGCACGTTGCTTTATTCCCAGACTCCATACAAAGCTGCAGAGACCGAGGCTGCGGCGTTGGCGTGAGGGCGGCCGCGCAGATCGGGGCCCGGGGCACAGAGGGCAGGCGGGGCCGCACGCGCACGCTCAGGTGAGTCGGGACAGAGGCAGCGAGGTGTTCTGATGGGGAACAGACCGTCTGTTTAACGGGAAGAACTGGCCGTTCATTCGGGCAAAACAAAATCCCCGACCTTATTTTACGTTATACGAAAACAGTTACCTTCAGATTACATGCAAGATAAAACTATAAAACTTGTAGATGAAAACATGGGGAAAAGTGTGGATGATTTTCTAGGCACGAACCAAACAACACACACCATTAAAAAAACCGGTCGATTGAAGCTCATAACCATTAAACCCTCTGGTGTTTGACAGTCAGGCGGCTCGGTGTCCGGCTGAGACCCAGGAGACACAGGACAGCCTTTGAGACTCAAAAAGCCAACCCAGCTTTTAAGTAAATGGCCGGATGATGGGAATGGACGCTGAGCGCAGCAGGTGCGGGAACGTGTGACAGACGCAGGGCGGTGCGCTGTGTGTGCAGCCATTGGGAGTGCAGACAGCACAGCCACTCGGAGACCTGCGTGGCCACTTCTGACACCATTAAACATGCCGCTCGCCGGTTCCCTGCCTGCGTGTTTATTCAGCGGGAAGGAAAACTGTGTCCCCGAAAAGCTGTGTAGCTCTGCTGATGACATCCAGAACCCGAAACGACCCAAGTGACCGGCAGCCGCTGAGCAGATGGTCACATTGTGGTCCATCCGCACAGTGGATTTCCCCTTACCAGGCTGCCGATAGCAGCCAGCATGAGTGACTCTCGGAAACACTGTAGCAACTGGAAGAAGATGGACAGGAAGGAGTGCACGGTTCCTGCTTCCGAGACATTCCTGGGAAGGCCGACCGCGCCGAGATAAAGTGGGGGTGCTCGCTGGGGCAGATTCGGGGCGAGGGCAGGGGGGCATGGGAAGTGAGACATGTCTGTCTCCGGCTTCAGACCCTAATCCTAAAGTGGGTGAGTCCCATTGTATGCAAATTGCACCTCATTAAGTTGATTTAAGTGTTTTTAAGTGCACAGCGTGGAGTGCGGAAGCCAGAACCAGGCTTAGATTTATGTCGCAATAGTCCTTAGTGAATTAAATACAAATAGGCGCGTAAACATAAGGGTACACATTTGCTTAAATAAAAATATGGAAGACACACGTTTAATAGCCGTGGGTGCCTGGGGGGCGTTGAGGAGGGGAGAACACGGAAGAGCAGGAGCGCCGCAGCGACAGCACGGTCCCCGGATTGTGGTCTCTGAGCAGGTGCTCAGGGTGACACTCAACAGGGTCACGCGTGTGGCCCACAGTGACGGCCCTGTGTGAGGTGCCTGCGCTGCAGACCATGTCCCCTCCATGGCTCTTAAATGCCAGCTGACCGCACTGAGCACCGTCCCGAGGCTCGGTGAAACGCAGATGCTACCAGCTAAGACGCAACGTTCACAGAGTTACTGCCTAAATAGTGACCTACGTGACCAAATTTGAGGCCCGTGGGGCCTTTGGAGAATCAGCTTATTTCCTGGGGAGAAGCATTTGCCGAACTGAATTGTGTGAAAGGCCGTTGCCTGTTTCATTTTGGTTCGCGGTGGAGCTGCTTTGACTTGCGGCGACGGACTGCTGGCTCACGTCCTCTCCCTCGGCTGCTTGTCCAACGAGGGAACCGGGCATGTCGTCCTGGGCGGGACCCCCAGGCGGCCCTGTGAATCCACGAGTCCTGTGGGAGTTTGATGCACCAGCGCGGAGTGTGGACGGAGTGCACGGGGCGGCAGGTGCGGACGGCGTGCTCCTCGACAGGACGGGGACGCGCAGAGGACGGTGAAGATCCCGTGCAGCGCGGCGCACGGGGGCCCTCCCCGCCCGGAGCTGCTGCCGCGGCTCCAGGAAGTCGGCTGGGCCGACAGGATCCTCCTACGAGACCCCCGCCCCCCTGGCCTCGCTCCCCGCCCTCCTGGTCACCTTTGGCCAATGGGACGAAAGTCGTTTGTCCTCTGATGTTCAGGTACCAGCATCACTAGGTTCCAAATTCATTTTCATCCCTGTTTGAAATCCTACCTGCAGAGCCACTGAATTACGTCACATCCGATGGAACAGCAGCCTGTTAACTATTTATTTGCCCGTTCGTGTCTTCTCACTAAACCTCCGGGCATCTTCATGGTGCTGTGTCGTCTTACCCCGTGTGTGTGGTGACCTGTGCGCATGGCCGCACGTGTTACAGCGGCCGCCCGGGACCCTGCGGGCACAAGCAGCAGCCACTGGCCTGTGTGCCTCGGCAGCACTTCCATCTCGGTCTTGCGCTTAGACGGGCTCCTGGCCCCGCCTCAATCGCGCCGTCTTCTGCGTTCCAAAATCACGGGACCGTGTGCAGCCCGTGTGCATGGATTTAAAATGGCGTGAATAAAGCCACAGGACGTCAGCCCCTGGTTTTCTTGCTCCTTGTCATCGGTGCCCCTGACGCTCACTTTCTTGATGTGGGACAGTTTGACCTGGGGCGGAGGCCCCGTGGAAGGGGCGGCGAGGCGGGGCGTCAGGCGCAGTGTCTGAGCCCCCTTGGAGGTGGGACAGGCTTTGACTCGGACTCTTAGCTCGACCTGGAGGAGGGAAAGGGGCCACGCACGACTTAGCGGATTGTCTGCTGTTTTTTTCTAGGTCCACGAGGCCCTGCAGGTTGTTGGGTGGGAGGAGGGGGTTTGGGAGAGCGAGGGCCCGAAGCAGGATGCGTGCCCGCGGCCTCGCCGGGCTGGGAGGGTGGCTGAGGCCGAGAGGGGAGAAGAGGGTGGCAGCTCGTCCCTAGGGCAGGAAGGGAGGTGGCCGCAGACCCGGAGCCGCTGCACGCCAGCTCAGATACAGAAGGGAAGCGGACCCCTCAGCTTGGGCACCCGAGAGACCACCGCAGTTAGCAGGGCGTCAGTGGCCACCTGTGTCAGTTCCCCAGGGGCTGTCGGAGCCGCCGCCCACAGGAAGGGCCGCGTTAACGCAAGCTCAGTGGGGAGGGGAGGCCGTCGGCCGCCGTCCGTGAGGGAAGACGCGGGACTGAAGGTGGCCGTGGGGTCTGTAAGCTCTTCCCGACGCACTTGTGGGACGGGGCGTAGGAACCCTGTGGGGGAGCCCTCGCTCGTCCTGTGGCACCCGATTCCGGAGCCGTGCATCTTCCCTCTTAGCAGGACATGGCGGGCAGCACCAGCCTGGCCCTCCAGACCCGCTGCCGAGGCGGGCACGGGGCCCTCGGGAGGTGCTGGGCAGCCGGGAGGGACACCTGTCGGCCAGGTCACCTCGTCGTGGCGTTAGAACCCAAGCCAACAAAACCCGGTATCCGGGTCGCTCTTTGGGTGGCGGCTGTCAGCAGAAGGACGTTTGGACGGGGGCAGAGTGTGGCGGGCGTGGCTGAGGGGCTCCTGGACCCAGTGGGGACATGGCTGCCTCGTGAGGTTCCATGGCACCGGAAGGAGTCCAGGGAGGTGGGCCCTCGGTGTGGGCGGCGAGTCTGGGGAGGCGGGTGGCGGGCGCTGGGTGGAGGGGCGCAGGCGAGCCGGAGCCGAGTCGGGGTCGGGAGGACGGGCAGAGGACAGCAGCAGGACGGGCGGGCGTGGGTTCAAAGTAGGAGATTGTCTTATTTTAACGACAACATGCGTCAGAAGTGAGATGGGAAGGGGAGAGCGCCGACCCCACGTCCCGCTCCTGACGCCTCGGCCTCACGGAGCGTGTGGGTTCCGGGGACGGAGCGGTCAGCACGTCGCAGGGAGTCCTGGGGGGTGGGGGGCGGGGAGCACCGCCGGCCAGGGGACTGGTGACCACCCTGAGGTTCTTGTGGAAGCTTCCAGAGAAGCCGGCCATCGAGGCCTCGGTGTCTGCCTCCCCCAGGCCCAGACAGGCTGACAGCCCGCGCGGCCCCACGGCCCTATAGGGGGGCCGGGCCACCCAGCACACGCCGTCCTGGTCTCCTGCTGTCCTCTCGCCTCTGGAACCCCTCACCCGTGGGTGTTTCGGCGCACATCTGAGTTTTTGACAAAATTAATTACAAGATGAAGGACTCAGGATCACACATCATCCCCTGTGAACACAGCCTCTGGTCGGCCCTGGGTGCCGGGACACGCATGCATCAGGCCTGCGGGGCGGGGCGTCCTGGCTGGAGTGTGAAGGTGACTAGGGAGGGAGAAGTGAGATCCCGGCCGACAGGCACGGCCGGCACAGGACGCTCTGTCCCGAGGCCGCTCTTACTCCCCATGTCCCGGGATCGCCCTCCAGCGGCCTCAGAAACGCGGGGCCTGAAATCAGACTGGAAGAGCCTTCCCGTTAGGACGCCCTGGCCGGCTGTGGGCGCAGAGGAGGGGTCTGAGCAGGCGGTCGGGCAGGCACGGCGACCACGGGCTCTGAGGTCCGGGCCCCGCCTGCTGGCAGCTGTCCGCACCCCAGGGCGTGTGGGAGACGCGGGCCTTGGGGGTTGTGCCCGCGCAGAGACCGGAAGGCGCAATGGCACTGCCTCGGACCTGGGGCCAGTGTGGCTGCCCGTGGGGGCAGTGGGGCGGATGTGGCTGCCCGTGGGGGCAGTGGGGCGGGATGTGACTGCCCGTGGGGGCCGTGGGGCGGATGTGGCTGCCCGTGGGGGCAGTGGGCCCGGTGTGGCTGCCCGTGGGGGCAGTGGGGCGGGATGTGGCTGCCCGTGGGGGCAGTGGGGCGGATGTGGCTGCCCGTGGGGGCAGTGGGGCGGGATGTGACTGCCCGTGGGGGCCGTGGGGCGG